>JAFBJQ010000541.1:0-35832 GCA_016785345.1 Trinectes maculatus | reverse complement strand
ATACACATACAGTATATGAGTCACAGATGCTGTATCACAGCGCAAATGTTGACCTGACTCCTAAATCTGTCTCCCTGCCACAGGCTGAGACTCGTGCTGAGTTCGCTGAGAGATCAGTAGCCAAGCTTGAGAAGACCATTGATGACTTGGAAGGTATGGTTTTTTTGAAGCCGACCACAGAATGCTACTCTGTTTATTTTAGAATGTTTTTTCTCATGCCGGTCATGATATTTTGGTAAGTGCTCAGTTTCTTTGCTATGGCTTCTATTTCTGTTTTCCTTCCTTTTTATTATGGCCCTTTTTAAGGCATCGTACTTCCACTGTATCTAGCCCTCTGTTCAGTCAGGTTGATTTGTTTGGTGGTTAGAACAGTGGCTGTGATGTTCTGCAGATATGCAGATGATTACATAGTGTTCAGGGAGTCATAGTGAAAGTTAACGGCTAAAAGGCCCATGGCAGTAAAATAAACACGCTGGATGGTGTTGAGGAGTTTGCTTTTTTGTTGCGCTTCCATTCTGTCATTTCTGGTATAACTTTGTTTTCCTCTTTTTCCCAATTTTTCTTTTCACTTCACTCCTTCCTGTCCTCCTCTCCGCTCTCTCTCTTGTCAATGGTCTGGATGCTTCACCCTTCACCTCCCTGTCACATGCCCCCTCCACCTTTGGTCTTTTTCACTGCACCTCCCTCCGAACACCACTCCCCCCCGGCCCACCGACAGATGAGTTGTATTCACAGAAACTGAAGTACAAGGCCATCAGCGAGGAGCTGGACCACGCCCTCAACGACATGACTTCCATGTAACTTTCAACTTGCTGTGCCTGCTCATTTCACTGACGCCATCTTTCCCCTCTCTTCAACCATCAGCTACCACCTCCTCGTCTCTCTGACATTTTGTTCTAGTACATACAAACTGTCCCTTGACGGTTTTTAAAATTTAGTCTTCAGAGTTTGATGTCTTACAGCAGACGTTGTGGTATTCCCTGTCTGTGAAATTTACGATGGCTTGTTGTGATTAATTACAACTCGCTCTCCTAGAGGTTGCAGTGGTACTTTATGCCATTTGTATTAGTATCGTTGATGTTTGAGGATACAGTCAACAGGACTGATGTTATGGGGTGCATGAACCAAAACAGCATGGGTCTGTTTATATACATACACGTATATTTTTTGAGTTGGGTTAATTATGCGTTGCATGACTTTTTATGTGAGACGTATAATATCCATGTAACATTAGCATGATGCTTTGAACTCTTCACCATTTTGTTCAACACGATCATATTCACTCACTGTTACTTTCAGTGTCAAGTGAAATGTCTCCCCTTTCCTCTCATACTAATACGGTCTGCTTCCATCGAGAAGAAAGGCCCACCAGTCGTTAGCGATGGCGTGCTCTGTCATCGTACCATGATTTCATTTGAAATGACGCTAATAGTTTATCGTTGTGGTTGAGCCCCCAGGTTTGCTAAATTAACCGTTGTCCCTTAACATTTGGCCACCATACCGAAAAGGCCCAGTGCTGCTCCTGTCGATCGGAGGGAGTAGTTTGTGCTCGTCAGCATGTCCTGTCTCACAATGCATTTCCATTGTGCGTTGTGGTTTTGTAGTGCAGTGTCCTGACTGCCGTGGTTCTGGTGTTTTGTGGTGCACATCTCAAATTTCCATAGGTCCCACACCGACCCCCCGGTTCACTGTATTTCTTCTCTCCCACACAGATAAGTTGTTTACATCTCATCAAAGACGCCTCCCGCCAGCTGAGCAGCATCTGTCTGCTCTCTCCAGCCTTCTCTCCATTTTCCCTTCCCGTTTTGTCTTTGCTTTCCTCTCCTCCTCCTCCTCATGTTTTCATCCTCATGTCCAAGTGAGCTACATCCCATCTCTTGTACAGAATCCTAGAGTCTTTCTGCGTTGTGTAAAAAAAAAAATAAACGTCCTTCCTTCTATGTAAGCTGTATCTCTTTACTCTGTCCCTTTTTTGTTCTCTGTTTAATTTATTTTCAAGTGGCTCTAATAAATCCAGGAACATATGTTTTGGATTTCCTTATTCTGCAGCTCAACAGACCATTGGTCTGGCATTACCCTGCTGACCTTGGTTTCTCGATTTTAGTGGATGTTCTTTTGATTTCCTTCAGATAACGTTCTGTGAAACTGAGATATTAGAAATATCGCAGTAGTGCGAAAAGCACATAGACGTAAAGCATCTGCAGGTACTTGACTGAAAGCTGAGCCGAGTTGTCTTCTCTCTTAACATATGAGACTGATGCATGCGAGCACTTTTCAGTATGTGATACTGTGGCAGGATGAGTGGACTGGAAAGATCTGAGAGTTGGAGGTAATTAGTGTTGGATTGTTATCAGGAGGATTGTGGCGAAGGAAAGTAATGGGTGTCATGGTGGAATACGGAATAGTATGTGAGATCTGTTGAGCCTCATCTGGTTTCTGGAAAAAATAGGATAAAAACTACTTTGGTGTTTATGACACATGGGCTATGTAAGATCCACAGTATCTTGTCATATATTTGAATAAATATACAGTCACACATTCTGAGTCTTTTTTTTTTATTTTTTCAATGTATTTCTTTGAAGTAAGGAACAAAAAGACGAGCAGAGAAGAATTCCCGGAGCTATGTGTTTTGGGACTTTATCATTTCAATAAGAATGTAGAACGACCATTGAGCCACATTTTTACAATCCAAACAAACTCAGCCTAGAGAGCGGTAGTAGTAGCAGATTATCCAGTTCCGATGTTCATCAGACATGTTTAAACATATGCTTTTTATAACTCAACATACAGGCGTAGCCTTCATAAAATTCATATTTTCTCTTTTCTGGTGACTAAATTTAAATTATTTCCCTTTAATTTAATTGTCTTGCCGTGGTTTCAAACACAAACGCAAAAACATTTTTAAAAAAGTCATGTTAATGAGTAAGGGACTTGCAGATATTTTGTTTGTTTTGCAAAGGTGAGAAATGTTTAAGTGAACTATTCCGAAGAAGGTAGGTGTGACCAGGCAGTGCCTGTACACTGTCCCAGTTTCCCCTCTGATTTCCTGTCCTCTCTGTTTTCTTTTAACTTGCTTTCTGACTGCAAAGATCGGCTCTACCGGCAACTCGATCAAAACCGCCTTCTCACTAATGAACTCCACATGGCCTTGAGCGAGGACTAAATTATGTGAACATCTTACATGTTTGAGATTTTTGTTTTTAATGTGTGTATGACAATCTGATGGCGTGTGTGAGCCAAACCTCCTCAGTTTGTAGTGCCCATGCATTATTCTAGCACTGCTTGAATTTTGTCTTGCTGTTTGTTGACACGTAGCAAAATAGAGTGAAAATCAGGAAATAATCTCAAATATAAATATGAATGTATTAAAATATTTTTTTGGTTAATTGTCATGGTGTTTAAGTATAGTAATAATAAGAACTGTAGACAGTAACCTATTTGCATGTTTGCTTGCATATCATAATATGAGCTTGTTTAATTAGTGTGTTTCTGTTGTTTTAGTGTGAAACTTACTGCCTTAGCTGAATCCAGCTTCATTATGAATGCAAGCTAACTGACTAGGTCTCTTATGCTCGCTTGTGTGAGATTAAAACTGTTTTTTTTTTCTGATATTCCGACAGAGAAAGTCGCACATGCTAAAGAAGAGAACCTCGATCTGCACCAGATGCTGGACCAGACTCTAATTGAACTGAATAATTTGTGAAAGTGCGGCCTGACAACCCCCCACACACACACACACTGTGGTTTTGGCTTCTTGTACTTGCACCTTGCTTTCCACAAATCCCTCGTCTCCCACCTTGTCTGTCGTGGAGAACAAACAGCCAGATGCTTTTCCTATTGCACCGTCCTGCCTTCAGTTGATCTCCACCAAGGAGCAAAGCTTAAGGGAAGTAAAGCTTAACCATTCCCAGCCATGAAGCCTTAAGTTTTTATCTTGTTATGATGTCCACCTTTTGCTGCGCTTGAATTTTTTTTTTTTTTAGAAACATCATCTGGTTTCCATTGGTTAAAACTTTTTTTTTTACATCTGCATTTCTGTTAAGTTGCGTTTGACTCTGATTATGCACATACCAAAGGATAAAGTGAAGAAATTTGCACTTAATATAAACCTCATTATTATGCACATTTCGAAAACTGTAAGACAAACTAGATAAAAAAATTAATTAATTACACCCCCCGCCCCCCAGAAAACTTCCTCTCTGTTGTGAGTATACATTGGCTATGCCAGTCAGTATGTATACTGGTGCTACTGTATTGTTAAGCAATGTCTTAAAATGCAAATGCATTACAGTATCGTCTTTCTCATCTTGTCTATTAAGTACGATTACAATCATCCAGATGTTCGTTGTTTTAGTGTAGATGTTTCAAGTGTTTATCATATCTGAAATGTACAAATGACGATAAAATAAAAGCACGTTTTGAAAGTTTTCTAACTTTGTGGTGCATTGTGTATAAATGCCTTCAGTCCATCACAGAGGATAAGTGTATAGATAAGATGTATAGAATTTGTTCGGTTCTTTACTACAGGGCGCATTTTCTCTTGACCCTTAGCTTGACTTCCACCTGGGAAGAAAAACAACCATGTGTTTCTGTGGTTCACTTGAGCCCTACCGGACCATATCAACTATCTTTCTGAGCAAACCACAAGGTAATTGTGTTGTTTTTTTGTTTTTCTTTCTTGGTTGGGGTGAAAGTAGCTGCGCCAGGAAAAAGAACCACAACTCAAACTAGAAGTTAATGTGGTAAATTTATTTTGAATTAGGTTAAATTTAATTTGACTTTATCTTGACCTATGTATTTCGTACGTTATCTCAGTTTACATTGTAGCCAGCAGTAGGTTAGACGTTAATATAAATAGACTTTTCCAATCTCCTAAGGGGAAAGTAAGGGCACAAAAACATGTTCCTGTTATTTATGTGTTGACGGCAACAACGTAACTGACATGACCTCTGTTTTGCAACACTGGAGAGATAAGACTCTATCTGAGTTGTGTGTGTGGGGCCTACAGTTACACTTGTATTTGTACCATGGTAACAGACTGGATTTGTATCCTTAGAAACATAAGGTGACAAGTCCCCAAAAGTGACGTCTTTGTTTTTGGTAATAAATGTTTTTTTTTTTGTTTGTTTTTAATCAGTCACTTCACCTTATATGCCTTAATGTAAAGTAACGGACAAAGCACCATTTGATTTCACAGAAAACTCTAACCATTTTTAAAATTTAACCCTCATGTATGTAAGTGATCTTAGACACAATTTCATTCTTCTGCCTGGTGTAATTAAGATGACTAGGTGCAGTTTTTCACATTGTCTCATAGTAACTTATAGAAAATGTGGTGTTTGTTAGTGGTTATTTCAAACGGAGGAGTGATTGGCCTTTGGGATAATACAGTGGTATGTGTTTGAGGAATTTGACAGTGATTGAGCACAGACAGTGGGACATTTGGAGGAGGGCAATGGTGTAGTCTAGTTTAATGTAATGGGTGTACAGTCTCTCCTCAGAATCTGCTCAAACGCCCAGTCAAGTAAAAATAAACAAAGAAACATAGAGACTCATATGTTAATTGTAGCTTTTATCATCCTTAATATATGGCTTTTAACTCACACCTGTTGTTTTTCTCACCCCTCTCGGTGAACAGGTTAGTCAGGTGGTGGAGGAAAGTCCTCCCCCTCGCTCTCCCTTTACCTGCTCTTGTGAGCTGCCTCTTACATACCTCTGGGCACAATCACAATAAAGAAATGCTAACTGTTAAGTTTAGCTTTGACTTATATAAACTTGATAGCTTTAAGTCGGGCTGTTGGCAGAGGAAATTTAAAAAAACATCCATAATTATGTAATGCATTTGTAGCCAACGGAACAGTAGTTTCCTGTAAATATAACAACACTTATTCATTACATTAAAAAAAAATAGTTAAAACATGGATTTAAAAAGTATCACAAAGCTGAACTCTGAAACAGCAAATATAGTATGGTAAGATATAAAATACAGTCTACATATCTATGTCTTATGTTTCTGTAAACTAGTGTTTAGGACTAAAGACAAAACCAGGTCAGATATGTTAAATGGTTCACACCCAAGTCACGTTAACAGTCTCTCTGGTCTCTCTAATTACTAATGTTTATTTCTAATACATGTCACATAATATACACTGTAAGAGCCATATTGAAACTGCTGATAAGTGTTAGGTAGTTGAATTAAATAAAAAAATTAATGAAATAAAAATTGGGCTGACTAAACATTGTCGCTACATACAAATTTGTCGTAAGTATATATCAAGATGTGTTATAAATACTTGGATCATGATAAATAAGAAAGTTATATACACAAATATGTGATATCGTGACCCAAATCCCCAGATACGCGCCTCTTTGATCGATTATGAATCGATTCATCAGGCCTGGATCGAGGACTCATACCGGAACCGGAAACGCGCTGGTTTGTTATTGTCCAGTGGTGACAGTGAGCACGAGCAATTAGTCATCAGCCTGGACCAGCAGCCGAACAAACATTTCAACATTTCTCGCAATGTCCCGGTTTTTGTTGCCAAACCGCTTCTGCGCCACTCTGTGTTCTCTGTTGGTGTTACGAGCCGGAGCCCGAGTGAAGCTGCAGCAGCAGCGGGCTGTCTTCATCCAGCAATCCGACTCAGCGTTTCCGAAATACGGTGCATATGCCAGGTTTTGGCTGTGTGGTGTCGGCGTGGGAGTGGCTCTGATTGTCGGACTCAAACACAGCAGGTGTGACGATGAGGCTGCAGCGGGACAGAGGACTGATCCGTACGCAGCTGCAGTCACAGCGAGCAAAGAGCTGCTGGAGCGGATAAAGGTAGGCACAGAGGTAGGCCTATGACCTATGGATATGTCGGTGACCAGTCTCCCCTTGTGACTTCCTGTCTTCTGACTGTGTCCAGTCTACTTTGTGTGTTGTCAGGTGGAGGCTGGGGCTCCTGGATTGGTGGTTGGGGTCTCTGTGGACGGTGCTCAGGTCTGGTGTGAAGGTTGGTGCAGTTTCACATTTATGGATTTGCATCACAACTGTGACTTGAACCATCTGATCAGCATTATGGCACGTGACTTTAATATGACAGTGTCCGATTTCGTTGTGAGAATATGTTTGACAGTGTCACATTTGACGGTGTCCCAGAAATCTGGCATCTTTGCTGATTTCATGCCACTTTGGAGATGAAGCAGATTAACAGTATTGTTTAGTACAAATCGAAAAATCACAATCATACATAACAAATAATTGTCAGGTTTGATTCTGTTTTGCCTTGGATCACTTCCCATATTAAGTGGTCCTTTGTTTGTTGACATGAATCAAAGCCAGCAGGAACGAGTCTTAACAACAAATGTTGAATTAAGCGTTATCCTCATCTACAGTCTCTGTCCTAAAAGACTGTAGATGAGGATGACACTTCTAAAATAACATTTTGTTTTTTTACATTGCTTCATGTACCTCAGGGATTGGTTATGCGGATTTGGAGAACCGTGTGCCATGCTGCTCAGAAACAGTAATGCGAATCGCCAGCATCAGTAAATCCCTCACAGGTGTAGCTGCTGCTCGACTCTGTGAGGAAGGGAAGCTGGATCTGGACGCCCCTGTCCAAAAATATGTCCCTGAATTTCCCCAGAAACAATTTGATGGACAGGATGTAAGTCGCCTGAAGTAATGCAAAATGCTTTTCTGTCCTAGCAGTCATATCTTTTACATTTTTGTGCCTGCCTTATGTGCACATTATTCATTATGTTCTTTCAGGTCACAATAACCCCACGTATGATTCTGTCCCACTTGAGCGGTATACGTCATTATGAGAAGGATGCGAAAGAGGTGGAAGAAGACAAGGAAAAAGCTGAACGACTTCTGAAGCCACCTTCTAATGAGAAGGGGGACGAAAAAAACAAAGACAAAGCCACAACAGATCAGAACTCTAAAACCAGAGAAGCCTCTCAGGCTCAGAAGAAGAAAAAGTTGGAGCCGGAGGAATTCTACCTGAAGGACAACTATGAAACTGTCACTGAGGGCTTGAACCTCTTCAAGGATGACCCGCTCATTTTCAAACCGGGTATTGTGCACATTTTCTTGTTAGATATGTTGAATCTTCTGTGGCCTTTTCTGTGTTAATGTCGTAACATCATGCATAGGATTCATAGTTTACTCCATGCAGGCACCACGTACTTGTACTCCACGCACGCCTTTACCCTGCTGAGTGCTGTTGTGGAGAGAGCTGCTGACCAGCCCTTCCTGGATGTCATGAAGGACATGTTTCATGAACTGGGGATGCGCCATACTGTGCCTGATGAGAATGACCCAATTATTTATCACCGCTCCAGGTAACTAAAATATTTAACATATTTTAAAAAATAAGTCCAAATTGAAATTTAGTACAGGGGAGATGTATCAGTAACATCAAAAAGAACTGTTTTTTTTTCTTGAGGTTGTTTTAAAAAAAATCAGTGGCTCCTCCACAGATACTATCATCTCAACAAGAGAGGACGCGTCGTTAACTGCCCATATGTGGACAACTCCTACAAGTGGGCGGGAGGTGGCTTCCTTTCCACTGTTGGAGACTTGCTGCTGTTTGGTAATGCTCTTCTCTACAGCTACCAAGTAGCCCACCTAAAGGACACTGAGGGGTTGCTGCCAGGCTTTCTTAAACCCAAAACTGCCATAGATCTGTGGGCACCAGTTAACAGGACAGAGGGAAGCTGGGATAAGGATGGATTGTATGCACAGGGCTGGCTTGTAGTGGAGAAACTACAGAAATATGGCCAGTGCAGGAAGCGCAGACACTACGTGTCCCACACAGGCGGTGCTGTGGGGGCAAGCAGTGTCCTCCTGGTGTTACCCAGTGAGGAGACAGAGCAGCACAGAGGACAGCGCTCATTCCTCCCACAGGGAGTGGTGGTCACCATCATCACTAATATGCAGTCAGTGGGACTCAATAGCATAGCACTGAAAATTGCACATGAGTTTGACAAAGCTAGATGCTTGTATAAGTAAGCTCTTTGCAGACAGGTTTACAAATGAGCTTACATTTTACAGAAGAGTATTTCAGCACACATTTCACAAGCTAGTGTGATTTCGATAAGACTTTTAAATGTGTTCAGATGACATTGTATGAACTGAGAGAAATTAAAATTGTTTTTAGGTATTTTACAAATAGCTAATTCTATATTTTTCCGATTACAACACGTGGCAGTGAGGCCATTCTGCCACTAGGTGGAAGCAGTTTGCTGCAGTTTGAAAACCATGAGGCCAATGAGCTATGATGTAAGTCTTTCTCTTTCTGCTGGAAGTAATGCATTTTTCTCATTAAAAACAAAATAGAGCAATCCATTACATTTTTTAATGTTTTCGTGTTATTGCACTAAAGGTGCCTCACACACAATGGAAAGAAGTTCCTGTATAAAACAGAAGGCGTAGATGTTTGTGTATCATTGTTGTAACCTTTACAGGGCCAACCCTACCCAGATATTTCCTCATAGCATTTTGACTTTTTTTTTTTTGAAAAAAAAAAAGACTGCACACTGACCTAATACTGTCGCTCTGTCAAGACAAAATATTAGGTGACAGTTTGGTAGTTTGTACCAGATTTGAGATCACATTTGTGTAACATTTTTGTCAAAGCTGACTTGTACAATCCTGACTTTTCTTTAATTCAACAAAACAACACCAGAATTTAATGCCCGAATTAGCGTACAGTATTGTTGATAATGTTGACAGCACTTTTTGGGAGTAATTAAGCTGTCAGGTGTCCAATTTTTTTTCACTTCATAGCTAGTTGTAACGTGAGAATACTGGAAGTCTTTCGATACACAGACTAACAATGCAACCAAACAAGGCAATGCAACCAAACAAGTTTTAATTCCACTTCTAGTTTAACTGAAGAAGATTTAATGCCACCATTCTTATTAGGAAACTGGGGATCTTGCGTGCCACTGTTTTGAGTTTTAAGGGCACAGGTAAATGGCCTAAGATAAGATAATTATACAGACTCCTCCGCACAGTGTGTCTCCAAGTGTGTTTTCAAAACTGCTAAGCGGAGACGGTTTTAAAACATGAGCTCATCCTAACCAGTCTTGACCTCAAGGGGTAATTGAGGTTTAGTGTTAAGATTAAATTTAGGATTAGTTAAGAATAGGCTACGGCCTGCAGGATGAGGAATGAAGTTTAGAGGCTAAGGAATGACTGGTCTGTGAGGAACATCACAAGCATACAAATGCAATCTGTGTGTTCATAAGCGTATAACTTTGAGCAGACCATATAGACATTACTTAGAGGACATCTTGACCAGCCCACACTTTTTCAAAAGTCTGTTTGAGGGTTAAGACTTGGCTTTCGTGTTACTGTTAGAAAGAAATTTAGGGTAAGGTAAGGGTTTCGGTCAGACCATTAATTGTGATGGTTAAGACTGGTTAAGATCATTTTTGTTAGATAGAAGAATGTGTGTATTTTTCTCCCAAAAAAAACACAGTCAAATGTTTCAGTAGGGATCATTGCATATATTTACAAATAATTTACTAAGAGCATATTGACTGTATTCATCAATACAGCATTTGTTTTCCACTGTTTCTCATCATAAATTATGTAGATATATTTCTACGGAACATAAAATTTTCATAGTCCAGCTGTGCTTTGTAAATACTTTCTAGACAAGGCACATAGATTGAAATGTAGTTTAACATGAGTAACACCAGCTCCACTTTTACTAAATTACAGATTATACTCTTGGTTTCACTCTCCAATACTGTTGCTGATTCTTCTGTTGGCTCTGCTGTTTGGCCTTCAGCAACCTGCGTGTGGATACAAGTATTGATCATTAGCAGTAACAGAATATATTCTGGCTGAGGTGTTTTAATACCAAGACTGTGTGACTATGCTTTGATGTCAGTTGTCTAAGATATCTTGAGAAATCTGGGAATCCTAAGTCTATAATGTACTTACTTGCGTACGTAGAAAATAACAAGTATGAGCACTGCTAAGATGAGGAGGACAACAATGACCACAGCTGCAATCAACCCTGCCTGCCCTGAATTGGTGAACTTGCTCAAGAGCTGGAACTGCTCACATCTGCTGCCCTTGTAATCTGTATTGCACCTGAAGTGACGCACAGTAATTTTAACAGTCTGTCAGCACAGAGAAAAACAACGTCAACAATGTCAACATACTTTAAAACATGGAAGTTAAAGGTTCCACAGGATTCCTCTTTACATATAACACAAAAGAAAATACAGTCCTGTTTTATTTTATTTTTTACTTACACACAGGAGAGTGTGTTCATAGAGGTTATTTTGTAGCATGTTCCTCCATTCATGCAGTAGGTGGCCTCCTGCCCATCACAAGGTTCTCCGTGGTCTACACAAAGATAAGGACAATAGGAAAAACAGCTGTAGCGGACTGATTTGTTACAGTTTGGTAAACTACCATTGTTCCTTTTGAAGTGTTGTTGGTCTTACCTGCCATCATCTAAAAAGCTTTTCCCCCCTCTAGTTGTTTCCTGACAACACAAGAAACATTTCTGTCACTGAAAGGAAATAATCTGTCGCCATTAAGATTTGTGTGACAGAATTTCAGATGCCAGTAATGAAAACACACCTACATATATAAACAGCTTCAGAACCGTGACAGTGAATGAAAAGAATATCAATACCCTGTGTAAAATAAATCAAAAATCTGTCCTTACCAGGTCTTAAAATCGCAGCTTTTTGTGGTTAGTGCAGGTGATTTGTAATGACACATCAAAGCAGCTCACAACTGCTTTTTGTCAGACCTCTGAAGGAACATCTATGGGCGTGCTCCTCCCATGCCAAAGAAAAATGTTGTGATTGCAGTTTGTCCACATTGTAAATGCCAAGGTAAATGTCAGGATACTACACTTCCAACCGATTGCATGTAATTGGGTGGTGTGTGTCGTAAATGGTGTCATCAGCTGACGTGTGACTGATTCCCAAATGGCGACATATTTCTGAAAAGTCTGTGAGAATTCGTTGAAGCCTGTGTCAGCCAGTCGGCTGAAGACTGAGTAGATCACCCTGTGTTTTTGTTCTTAGAGTTAAGAATGCATCATGAGAGCAGACAATGACTGAGGAAACCTACTGTGCATGTGTGCTCAGCGTGTCTGGGTTTGGTTAGAAACAAATGAATGCTAGGTATGTAAAGAAGGCATGCATGGAATCATGGGAACCATTATTGTCACCTGAGAACATGTCACAACATTTCCTTCAGACAAATAACTTCTGATTAATGATAAGAACCGTTAGGTGACTCATCAGTGGGCCATCTTGTTTTTAATTGTTAACTGCTTGCTTTTTGGACAAAGTATAATTGGTCTGAGGTTTGTAGTGATGATGCTCATAGGACAAGACTATTATCAGACCACACCCAGGGAACAGTAAGCAGGTGTTAAATAGATTTTGATGATCAGTTTGATGATCAGAGTTATAATGAGTTATAATGTGTTGTAATGGCAAGTATACAAGACTTCATTTGGCCAAAAATATTGATAGCAACACATTTGCAGACACATACAGGGTGTGAAAAGCCCTTTATTGTATATGTATTGGCATTTATTATCACAGGTTTATTAGAACGTGAAGCCCTCTTGAGAATTTATTGATGCATTAGTATCCTTCTAACCAAATAGAAAAAAATGGGCTCCAGTTAAACGCAGTGTTTGACAGCCTCTTATTATTAGCTATAACTGATCATGATATGCTATTAATAAAAGATGTACAGCCTGTGAACACTTAATGAAGGACGTCTCATTATCAAGTGGTGCACTATATGTTTTTTTTCTCTTACTATGTTTGGCCCAATTCCTCTGCTACATTTTTAGTATATAACTCAAACGAGGGAGGCACAGACGGATACATGATAGAAAAGAGGGGCAGTCACTATAAACACAGCATCACTTAATGTCACAGTAAGAGTATCAGAGATTTTTTTTTTCTTTTTTTTCGTGCGAGTGTCTTGTTATCGCGAGGAACTCTGAAGCTGAAGCGGTGAAGTGAAGCGAGAGTGTTTCTCCACGGCGACGCTTCCAGGGCGGCACAGACACGGGGACGTCTGCAGGCTCTTTGTGGCTTAACGGGGAGAGACGAGGCCACATGCGTGTTTTATTAGCGGTTCTGTAAAGCTGGGTCGTCCGCGCTGACCGCGCGCACATCTGTCGCCGCTGGAATCCCGTTTTCAGCACTTGGACAGCTCCCGGTCGCGAACCTCCTCTTATCACCGGGCACATGGAGTCCCTGGTGTGACTGTGGGGGAAGCCCCTGCAAGCACACGATGCATCCGCCCGAAGATGTCATTATCCCCCTGATCCACTGACAGCCCCGCCGTGTCGTCTGCGCTGAAGGATGGTGCTTTCGGTCCGGAGTCGGTGTTTTCGTCGTGCGCGGTCTTCTGTGAGGCGATACGGGAGCTTGGCCAACGCAAATTCAAGGGGGATCGCAGCCTGCACACAGCAAGACCCGAGCTTTCCTCGCACTCATCATCATCATCATCATCATCATCATCGGCGAGGAGGGAGATATAACCATCATCTCTGCGAAGGCAAAGGAGTCACGACCACGCGGTACACGATGTAGAGCGATAAAACACCAAAGGTCAGTGTGTCTCGGTTCCCTCTGTAGTCAGTGCTTGGTTGTATAGGCGCCCATGCAGGAGAAGTTAGCGCATTTATATAGGTTAAAACAAGAATAAGACTGAGCCTGTGTGGCCTCTAAGCACAGCGGGGGTGTGGGGGGTGTTAAACAGCATCGTAACTGTTTACGTATAGCTACCACTTGGTGGATAATGATAACAAATGCGTCTTTAGAGGGTGGGATGTAGGGAAGCTGGACAGAAGCAGTCCACTGAGTTGGTTTGGTAAAATTATTTTTTTTTAAAAAAAAGTACCAATGTCTTTTTGACAACTATCTTTTTGAAATCATTTATCGAAGGTGGCCAGGTAAGATTCTGATTGTGAAATCCTGTTCCACTGGTTTTGTGATTTACTCAGGTCCAGAAATACTTTGCTGTTGAGTGAAAAATCTATCTGCGAACATCTAACTACAATAATTTTTTTTTTACATTAAGAGAAGTACCTTCTTGTTTTTTTTTTTTTACTTTCTTTCCATATCCAGTGAGCAGACTACCAGGGACCACATATTTGGTTGCTGTGGTGAAACAATATCATTCAACACTTAATTGACCTGGACTGATTTACCCTGAGTAGCCATTAATAATCTGCTGCGCTTCACTACATTACTCCAGCCTGGCTGTGAATGCTGACTCCTCACCTTTCCTTGTCCGCAGGGTCTCCTCTGTGTCCCTCGCTTTCCTCAAATGCGTGAAGTGTTTTTCAGTATTACATTTACATTTAATCGCTGGGATGTGCGGGGAACTGATTCCTAAAAGTCGGTGTTACATGTAAAAGCATCAGCCCTGTGCTTTAGGCTCTCCTGCCTGGTCATGTCATGTCTGTTCCCCGCAAAGCAGCTGGAGTGGGCTTTAACTGAAAAGTCCTGGACATCAATGGCTCTCTGTCCTGTGGCACAAAGCGCGAGCATCCTGCTGTACTTGCTATGCAAGAGGTGCGATGTTCCTCAGCCCCTGATTCATGAAGCGGAGCGTATATCAGAGGAGATTTAAAATCCATTACAGTTTAGTGGCATCCTGGGAAAATAGCTGAAAAGACCTGGAGTTAGGAGTAGGCGCTTTGAGAGAAGTATAAGATCTGATATTTCATTGATATTTGTGCATGTACAATATTTGTCTACACATGTATAGATATTTCATAATTTTGAGAGTAGAAATTCATTGTTGACCTTTGAAGCGTATGATAGAATAAAAAACATAATAAATGTCTATTAAATGTTGTTCGTGTTCATGTTTTGTTGCGTTTTTTTTTCTTCCCTGTAATGACATTGTTCTTTTCTATTTTCCTCTCTATAGGTGCGGTAGGAGTCAGGTCTCTGCGGTGCTGAAATCACATTTCGCACTTGAGGTCAGTTATTGTGGACATCGATTTGCAGCAACCAGACGTCAACATGAGCAATCCTCAGTAAGTACAACACCCACCAGGGTCGCATTTGAAACATGTCTGGGAGAGTGTGAAATCTTAAATCTCTATTTAAGAACACACACGACGAGCATCTCTCCATGGTGGGATATGATGATTATGACGCATATTAACAGGCCCCTCCTGCGAATGACTTTGAACAGGGATCAGTGGGGAAGTGGAGCTTGGCACGGTCCAGCATCACTGAGAGTGAGAAAGCGGCAGTCTCCAGTCCCCGTTGGCGTCTCTTAGCATTCAGGAGGGCTGTTCACTTGTCATCTTCTTTTATTAATAATTACTCTGTGTGAGGTCCTCCAGACAGGCCCTGCATTCTGATGACAACCAGGGTTGGGGCTAAGAGAAGAGAGATGGGGTGGTGGGGGGACCATGGCGATGCTGTGGGAGGAGGTGGAGTAGCGTGGAGTGGAGGAGAGTGAAGGGTGAATGCAAAATGGGTTCAGTCAGCTGCGTCTTCTGGTTAAAGGCACAGGGTGCTGCCTCGAACCACCAAAGAGCTCTGTCCAGGCCTCAGAGCAGCAGATTAGTGAGTGATGGTTGGAAGGCTATTTGAGCAGGAGCATGGTCTATATATATTATAGAGAGTGTATAATGTAAATAGAGAATATATTGACTGGGTTAGTGGTATGATTGTACATGATTCACTGGTCCTGAATACTGGTGAGAAGCTGAACTCTCACGCAAAGAAAGGTCTCAGGAGTTATTTTCACTCCAGCTCCTCCAGACCTGATGCAGCTGTGAATGAGTGAAAAGGAGCAGCGTCAAATTGTCTGCACGTAGCTTACAGTGAAATAGCAGTGTATGCAAAGGGGAAAGTCAAAAGGATAAATGACAGAGCTCTTCCTATTTGCTTATGTATGGAGCTGTTTGTGCGCTTTTTTCTATTTTTCCTCCTTCCGTGCACAAAGAGCACACAACCGGGGGGGGCCCATAGGTTTTGAAACAGGTCAGCTAACATGTCACATGTCACACACATACATATGCCATGAAAAGACCAAAACAAAAAATAACGTTTATCATGTCTTAAATAGCTTTATATACTGTAACTTCAGCTAATAGCATGCTGCTTTATTATGATGAACCTGGACATGTCTTTTCATTCTGCGTCCGTCCCATGTCTTGTCCTGGTGCAGGAAAAAAAAGTGTCAACCTGCAGGTGAAAACAGTCCCCAGCCAATGCACTGTTAGTACTGTTTGGAGGAACGATCTAAAGAAAATAGTGCCCCAGTGGATTGGGTAATTACTTTTTACTTTAAAAGTTTTAGTTCTAGGGAACACTTTTTAAACCAAGGGGACTGGTAAGCTCATTTGTGGACCAAACTGCTTTTGGGATGACTGCAGAGTAAATCTATCTAATTGGTATGTGTAAGGTTGGCGTTGCTTGTCCAGCAACCTAAAAAACCCCTCAAGAGTTGCCTAAATTGTCTGACACAATCCTATTGTGCCATTGTGTGAGGAGGTTGAGCCAGGGCTACTGCCACTGTAAAATCTGTCCGCTGCCAATTTTAGCAATTTGGCACGTGGGTCCCATTCCACTGATGATATCAGAGCAGTGACTTGCTGTGCACCAAAGAGTAGCCAAGTGTCAGTAAGACAGAGCGGAGGGGTGGTAGACAGCTGGCCAGGAATACTGTGGCAGTGAGCACTCAGAATGACAATGATACAGATGCCCTCTGCAAAGCATCAATTCATGCTGAGGCAGCACTCCACACTCCACTGAAGTGACTAAAGCAGAGAATTTATTGCTCTGAATGGGCGATTTTAAAATATAAAGGGACAGACATCAATCTCAGCCATTATCACCTCGACAGAAATTGTTATATTATACCCTGCTTGATTGTTGTTGATGTTGGTGTCGGAATTGCACAACGTCGCACAACATGTGCAGTCGCAGTGTCAAACCCAGGTGGTGAAGGTTGTTAGAGGACATGTTTGCGACAGGCTTTGCAGGAAGGTCGTGCCCTCTCAGCTGTTATTGCTTCTCAAACCAAATAACTGTTTTCTGCCAATTCAGTACAGACAAGAGATGTCAGTCCCAGTCATTCCCCCGTGTGGCCCTTTGTTGCAGTCTATCCCATCTCTGTGCCTCTTTCATCTTTACTATACTAAAAGCCTTAAATGCCCCGCAGAAGACATTAAATGTTATACATTTATGTTATAAATAGACTCACACTGCACACAACTCCAGCTTGAGCCCTGTAAGTTAACGTATTTTCTGCTGGCGTATCTTATGTCAGCATTTTAACCTCCTTTATGTGCATGCGTTTTAGTATTCAGAGTTAAAAACAGATAAATTAGTTTTACTTTCTGTTGAGGTCAGCACTATTGGACTTCAGTGGTATTTGAGTACCTTTCTTATAGAGGGCGGCGGAAAACTGAGCATGCAATAGATTACAAGTGAGATTCATTCATCAATCCGGATCTATGGAACCGCGGAGACTTGCCAAGATTTTCCTGTTGGCAAAACTGAAGTGAAAAATGTATGGATTTCTCCAAAAATGTGTGCTGGAAGTGCAACGCCTCCGCATGGAGGCTGTGTGGAGTAAATGAAAATAGTGGATATAAATGAATAAAGAGGCACATCATCAAGAATATGTAAAATGAAACAATATAAACCTGTTTTTAGGTACAATTTTAATATAACTTTGAGCAGTGACAAGCAGAACTTTGTTTTTAAGGCAATGTGTTACGACTGTAAAGGCGAGATCTCAGCATGTTGTCATATTTTTCTTATTGATTTACTGATCGCTGCATATTGATTGATAGTGATGTAATATTAAAGTGCTAGGTGAACAACCATGGATTGATGTTACTCAGAAGGCCATCTCTGTCAGTTATTACTCACTGCCTTCATGGCTCATCTTAACTCTTAGGCTGTGTCCGAAATCGCCCCCTAACCCCTATACTCCCTACTGCCTATATAGGGGAAATAAATGTAGTGCACTATATAGTGAGCTCAACAGAAAAATCTTTCGGACACTTTCGGACACTACTCTTGGCGCCGGTAATTAACGTCATCGCTGTCACACAATTAAAATGTACCACATTATTGTCGTCTCACAAAATACTTGTTTGTTTACCACTGCATTTTTATTAAATTAGAGGCTTTTGATTACTGTCCTGTACTTTTTATTTTCGTATTTTGTTATATTTTATAATATTTATGTATGTTTCCCTCCCGTCCGTCCGCCATTTTTACTTCTGCGCAGCCCAGAAAATTTCTGGCAATGCATGATGGGATATCTTGGTCCGGTTAGTGACCATCGGATGTACACTACATTTCGCGGTGAATTGTGGGATACATTGAGTGCACTATATAGTGGACATGCTAAGATCCCTAAGCTTTCGGACACCACTACAAAATGGCGTGCTCACTATATAGTGCACTATATAGGGGTTAGGGGGCGATTTCTGACACAGCCTTACTCTGCATGAGTTAGTTTGAGATCTGCCCCTGACCATGCATGGCCATGCACCTATGTCGCTTCCTCTCATGTCTCTGAATGATCCCATGCTTTAGTGTGCTTTCGACCGTCCTTGCCTGCATCTTTGAAGGGTGCATTGTGCAGATGTGAAGACTCTGCTCCCTCCCCAGGATGGCGACCAGCCACTCCACAGGCTCTGCCTGTGATTGTCTGCAAGTGTTATTTCGATGTACGGAACAGTTTGTGTCTGTCACGACTGATTTGCTTCCTTGTTGTGGTTGGTTGGTGTTGCCAGGTCCAAGGATAACCCCCCGTATTCACAGGTGTGGCCAGCATGTTAATACAAGGCTGTATGACCCTCAAGCTAAACAACACATCTCTCTGGATGTGCATAACCAAAGAATCGAATACTCATTAGGTGGAAGAGCCAGTATTTATTATGGTTAGGACACGAGAGAAAGAGAAGTTTCTGTTGCAGATTTACGTTGTGCATGTTAAGAAAATACATTAAGAAGCATTTTTATGTCTTGTGAAACAAAAGAACAAAATCTGAGCCCATGAAATAGCTATTAGTCAAGAAGAAAGAAAAGGAAAAAAAGAAAGTCTATTTTTCTATCAATGATTGCCCACTACTCAGTGATCTCCTTAGTGTTTCCTCCCACTCTGTTTCACCTCCAGCACAGAGGTTGTATAATTAACCATCCCAGTGGCTTTTGTTCCCTGTATCTTGTAATCAATTCCTTCCTCCACCGTTAAGCATTGGGGTTATTGATGTCTCCACACTGGCTGCACTGGGACAGCTGCCAAGCTGTGCGAGTCTCCTGTTTCAGGGTGACTTCTCCTTGTCCACTATTGGCTGAGCTCAAAAGGAACCCGGTCCCAACTGCGTATTTAAATTTTAAGACCTACATGCTATGATCCCTAAGCTTTCGGACACCACTACAAAATGGCGTGCTCACTATATAGTGCACTATATAGGGGTTAGGGGGTGATTTCGGACACAGCCTTACTCTGTATGAGTTAGTTTGAGATCTGCCCCTGACCATGCATGGCCATGCACCTATGTCGCTTCCTCTCATGTCTCTGAATGATCCCATGCTTTAGTGTGCTTCCGACCGTCCTTGCCTGCATCTTTGAAGGGTGCATTGTGCAGATGTGAAGACTCTGCTCCCTCCCCAGGATGGCGACCAGCCACTCCACTGGGCTCTGCACATAATGGCTCCTGGCTCGGCCTGTGATTGTCTGCAAGTGTTATTTCGATGCACGGAACAGTTTGTGTCTGTCACGACTGATTTGCTTCCTTGTTGTGGTTGGTTGGTGTTGCCAGGTCCAAGGATAACACCGGTATTCACAGGTGTGGCCAGCATGTTAATACAAGGCTGTATGACCCTCAAGCTAAACAACACATCTCTCTGGACGTGCATAACCAAAGAATCGAATACTCATTAGGTGGAAGAGCCAGTATTTATTATGGTTAGGACACGAGAGAAAGAGAAGTTTCTGTTGCAGATTTACGTTGTGCATGTTAAGAAAATACATTAAGAAGCATTTTTATGTCTTGTGAAACAAAAGAACAAAATCTGAGCCCATGAAATAGCTATTAGTCAAGAAGAAAGAAAAGGAAAAAAAGAAAGTCTATTTTTCTATCAATGATTGCCCACTACTCAGTGATCTCCTTAGTGTTTCCTCCCACTCTGTTTCACCTCCAGCACAGAGGTTGTATAATTAACCATCCCAGTGGCTTTTGTTCCCTGTATCTTGTAATCAATTCCTTCCTCCACCGTTAAGCATTGGGGTTATTGATGTCTCCACACTGGCTGCACTGGGACAGCTGCCAAGCTGTGCGAGTCTCCTGTTTCAGGGTGACTTCTCCTTGTCCACTATTGGCTGAGCTCAAAAGGAACCCGGTCCCAACTGCGTATTTAAATTTTAAGACCTCATTGGCAGGTGCAAGGACGCTTTGTCTGGTGCTGTCAAACATTGCTAGAATCACAGAGAAAACAGAGTGGACACGGCTGAGACACTTTTTTCTGCTTGACAAACACATTTATCCAATTTTACAGATACCGCTGTGTTTAAATTAGCTGTGTGCGAGTGTCAGTTGTTGGTGTTAGTTTGCCCAACTATTTTTGAAATCAATATTTATGCAGATTATCTACAGTTTCCATTCAGTTTAATATTCTATCAAATAGAAACACGGGTAAAGGTCTAAAGAATACTACAGACGCGTTTTTTTGTTTGTTTCTTTTTTAGTGTGGCAGCTTCAGAATACTAGCCCTCCCTTTTAACTTATTTTTTGACAACTATGTTTAATGGCAACTGTGGTATATTGACAGTATTCCTGTATGAATATATTCATATTTATTTATGAATACTCTTTGTCCTGAAACAACTTTTTTTCCAGACCAAATACAAGTATGATTACTAAAGTTTGAGTACTTGCTGATACCAATACCAAGAATATCAAGGGCAATGTACTGGGTAAGAGCTTTGGTTTTTATCAGTGGGTTGTCTGATGCCGTTTTGCCTCGCTTTGCCAGTGTTTGCCATTTCCCACTGCTATTAGCAGCAGCAAACTCCTTTTTTATATTAGTTTGAAATAGTATAGTAGCTTAGTTTGAAGTTGTTGCACTACCGCAATGTACACATATATATACTGGAAAGCTCTCATTCTACTACACTCCCCTCCACATGTGCAAACAGAATTAGGAATTATAAGTAACAGGAGTAAATAAGTAAACTCACTTAGATTATTATTGGAAAATTTTAAGATTTATTATTTTTAAAGTTTCTTTCTTACAATTACCCACCACAATTAATCACGTTTTATTTAAGTTTTGGTAGCATCTGTATACACATGCAGCACTCACACCTTACACCTGCTCACTGGGTGTCCAATCTTGTTCCGTGTGTGTGTGTGTGTGTGTCACAGGGCCCCTCCACAGGCTGGAGTCTCAGAGCTGGAGGTGATCTCGCAGCAGGTGGAGGATGACAACCAGGGTGTGGCCCCTGTCCAATTGGTCAGCTTCACCTACAGAGACTTGCCTTTGGCCGCCTTGGATTTATCCCTCGCTGGTTCCCAACTCATCTCAAACCCAGATGAAGATGACAACAGAGAGGGGTAGGCCCCATAACATCACTCCAACACCACACTTCATTCTTTGCTTTCGCTTGACAGCTTGGCCACAGCCAAAAAGCAAATTAAAAAAAGTTTAGAGCCATGCCTGTTCTTGCTAGACAGAGCCAGCGACTTGAGTGTTATCATGTGGAGACAGGGACTCACGACTTGCCTCCAAATTTGCATGAAAATGAACAATTTAATTTTCATTGTTTGAAGGGTATCAAAGATCCCACGTTTTCCGGAAGCTGGAAACAAATGAATTGCGCGATTATCAATGAAATCTCTCCATAATTAATTTGTATACTAAAAATCCCAAGATGTAATTACACAGTGACTGATGTTGGCCACCGCTGCTAAGAAGATAGTGGAGATAAGGTGCCTGAGACATTGTCTCCGCTTGTTGCTCAAAAGCGCTACATCCATAATTAAGGCAGAATTGCAATTAGTACAATCTATAATCTACCCGGACAGAGAATAGCTCTGCTGTCACTCTCTCCATTGCTCCTTATTGCACATGGTAATTACACTTGATATATTGAATCACCGCTCATTTTATATTAGAGTCCAGGAGTCAGGGATACGTGGCGGTGAATTTATTAGTGTCACCATTTTAAATGGACAGTGTCTCCAATGATGTGTTCATTTTAGCTCAACGAGTAATTTCTCGTTGCCGGACAGGCTTTTGATTGTGATGTTGCACCGTCTCTCACTAGAAATGTCAGAGCCTTGTGGCAGTGCTCTTTCTGTCCGTGCGGCCTGTCTGTCCTGGCTCTGCGCTGCAGGCCCAGCACTCTCAGGACAGGACATGTCCCTCCAAGTGCACCCCTGTAGCGAGTGTCCATTGCGCTCCACTCGGGAAGCGTGACTCACAGCCCTCTGGCCCGGCTGCGATCCTGGCGTCCATGCAGAGAAAGTCGACGTACAACATAAGCATAATTAGAACGTCCGGCATGTTGCCATCCAAGCCCCAGTGTGTCAGCTGACTGCGTCCGCCTGGACGGTGCCTAGTCTGGCCCAAAATGTGCAACGTCTCTGTGGGACAGAGGGCAGGGACAGATGGGTCCTCACCCAAACAACCAACGCTCTCTCTCATCCTACCTCATATTTTTGTCTCTGTCTCTGGACACGAAACACACACATAGCAAAGTCACAGCAGAGGGCAGGATCTGGCAGCCCGGCAAAAATTATCATCCCAGTGGGCCATGGGCCCTGGTCCCCAGGGATTTGGCAATGCCTAGTGGAAAAGTAACGCACTGCAGAGACTTGTCTCTGTCAAGTTTGTCACTGCAACAATTTAAACTCTTTATTATGAAAAGTAAGGGTCGTTGATTATGATCATAGAAACCAGTTTGTCCAGGAAGGTAGGAATATTTAGCGGAGTTACAAACAGTGTAGAATCAGTCATCCACGTCAGCGTCACAATATGTCCACTGAGCTTTGTAGCCTAGAATTCCTGTTCTTTTCGATGACTGTCATCACAGTGTCATACCCTCACACTCGTTATTGATGAGCGCTTTGGGATAATCCTCAGTGCAAATTCATAGTCACTGGTCTCGGTTAACTTTGTGACTCATGTGTGTAACATCAGAGGAATGACACACAGGTGGGGTGTGTTGCAAGATGTTTAATTAACCATGACTACCAAAGGGCGATGATGGCAGAGCCAGTATTGCTCTGTCAGCTCTGTAAACCATTTTCCCTTGTTTGTTGGACTCTACCTTCATGTAGCCTCCTCCACACTGTTGGGCTAATCATAGCACTGTGTGCATGACTGTGCAGACAAATGAAAAAGCCCTTGTTTATTCCCTCACTACGGGTGTTGGTGATTCGCAAGACAGATCGTTGTCCAAAACTACTTTGGCTTACATTTCTGAGATGCCAACAGATGTGATGATACGCTGTGGCAACAGCTTCAGGAACAGACGCATTCCTACTTCAGTCTCATCATAATAATTAATATTGTTCAATTTGGGTGGTTGATCTGATTTTCTTTGCAGTGCTAAGATTTGTGTACAAATGGCCAGAGGCTTGTTACCTGTGAAATCAACCTAAATATTTGATGACAAATTGGTTTTGTTTCTTACGTATGTCAGTAAATAAAGTGGAAGAAGCACATTTTGCTCGGCAGCTTCTCATGGCTCTCTGAGAGGAGACGTGGGCGATGATGTAGGAGGTGGATGTTCTTGCGGACTACAAGGGACACACGCAGTACATGCAGATTCTGTGCTGTGGTGTGCTGGGTGGAGTTATTAATAGATTTTACCACCAAGTCCAAACTGAGGGATGTTGTTCACATTATAGATACATTGTGGTATTTATTATGTTCTTATAGCTTTGATAGTGTCAGTGGAGACACAATAGAGCAGGACATATGACATGCACATGCGGCATGTGTCCAAACTGTTCGACCCAGATTTGCATTTAGATGAAGAGGGTGCAAACTTTGCCTTGTCGTGTTTCTGCTATGGTATTTTAATTATTTTTTAGATTTGGTCGAAATGTGGAAGGTGTAATTAACAATGGCAACATTATGAAATGTGCATCTTTCTCTTTCTTCTAGTTTTCAAGTAGTTTTGCATGTAGGCCACCATCACTATTCATGTATGGAATACAGCTGAAATAATGATAATACTCAATACTGCAGTTTTTCCAGACACTGAGCATGTTTTCTCGTTTCATTAATGGTGCAGCGACAAGGTGGTGCATTGTGGGTGGAAGTCAGGCTCCTGGAGAGCATCTCCCTCAGTCTGTCTCAGACCCAGGGCGGCGCATCCTGCACTTGTCATATTTTATCATCCCCAGATCAGACTGCTTCCACAGCAGCAGTAGCATATGCCGCTGATCTCCGTGGTACTGACTGAGAGGTGTGAGGCACTGCAGAAATGACAGATGGTTCATATGGGTCAACCAGCCGCTTTGACTGGAGGAAAGTGGAGGCAGAGGGGATAAAGAGAAGGATGGATGGAGGAATGGCGCCGTCCGCCCACTTCCATGCTTTCATTCACAAAGCTGCGAGGCTGCAGATGACAGGGAAATGACTCCGTGTGATGAACGTCCCGTCTGTCCATGTTGGACAGAGGTGCGGGATTAACATTGTGCCGTGTTGCATGGTGACAGCCAGAGCTCCCAGCTGATGCCACCTCGGATGTTATATTAGATGTGGCCAAGGCCAGCCTAGATCGATTACATTACACAACATAGCACTCAGACCTGCCCCAGTAAAATAAAGCTCTAAAGCCACCATTCATTCACTACAGCACATTAATATAGCAGCATGTCAACATGCACATAATCAAAACTGTTGAAAACGCTCAGGGCTGAAGCAAGATGGAATAATTAGAAAATCTACACCGCTCAATATAGATCCGAGGGACCTGGCCAGAGTCATGAATCTCCGCAGCAGAAATATTTTACGGGGATCCAGAACCAGAGCCATACTTTACCTGCTCTGCGTTGATGGGTGTCTGAAAGGACAGCAGGATTTCTCTCCCCCTCCCCCTCCTCCCATCTGACTCTATTTCAAACACACAGAGGAACAGTCCTCTCCATCAAATCAGCTCTCTTGCCTGGCACCATGTGCGACACAATAGATGACATTTGAGTGCCGGGTATGAGGGTTTGTTAATATTCACAGACATGCAAAGAGCGAGATTGCTTTTTAGGCTGAGTGCGAGGGAGATCAAGTGTCCTGGTGAAAACCCATTTATCAGGGACAGCTTGTCTACGGCTCCGCACATGGAGCCCCATCCATCCATCTCCATTTGCTTTGTATCTGTGGCCCATTTCTCTGGCAAAGACCAGGTCTGAGTCTCCTCTGCTGGCTGTGCTATGGTGTAGGATGCTATGAGTGAATAGGCGATAGCTGATGGCGTTTGGAGACAGGTGGATTGGCCTGGCATGTATATTTGTGAAAAGATTAAAAAGAGGATGAACCAGAGGGGATGTTAATTTACGGTAATCGATTAGCCCTTTTCATTTGATATGTAAATTTCCTGCAAAAACGTTATCTGATTTTTCAGGCATGAGACTGTTAAAGATTCATTACAACAAGGCATGGACGCTCTGACATCTACCATTGATTATCTATGCTAACTTGACTTTATTCAGCATATTTATTGTATGGCTATGTTCCTCTAGTTGTGTTCCTCTTGTTATGTCTGTGAGAACAAATAATCTATGCAGTAGTTACACAGGAAAGAGTTTTGCCAGTAGTTGTGTTTGTACTTGTATTAGAAGGTCGCTCGTGCTTTCTCGAGAAAAAAGGGGAAAAGAAAATGCAAACATCACGGGTTTCAAGGAAATGTCACTTCAGGTTTATAAAGTAAGTTAAGGTGCAGTTGTGTCTTTGAACAGCCTGAATGAGATGAATCCACTTTTGCTGCTCAGCAGCCTGCAGGCACACTGTTGTGGTCCATTTTCCCCTGCCTGAACCTGCTGAGCTCAGCGGATTGTTGTGAACTGGCTTAAGTTTATAATGGAGGAATCACAGGGCTATAGAGTTATCAGTACAGAGGGGGAAACTGAGATGAGACAGAAAACCTGAGTCAAGCAGTATCATTTCGAAATGCTGCGGGAGTAGTATCTGACATCACCCCTTATATCATCAAAAACCATGGTCAGTTGAATTCAAAAGTTGCCTCTCACGCAATACAAATCCACAGGACACCTAAAACTGGAAAAGGAGCATAGTCTTTCATAAAAATAATTAACCCGAAAAAAAAATTATATTTATCATATCATTGATCACAGATATACGATATTTTAAATATGTGTTAGAAACATTTCTTCCACTATTGATCATGTTCCTGCATAACAATATAACAATGAGGTACAGTGATCTTACCAGCTGCTCTCATTATCTGGAAACAAATGTACTATGTGATCAGTTGTGTGTGTCTGTGTGTGTGTGTGCGTGTGTGTGTGTGTGTGTGTGTGTGTGTGTGTGTGTGTGTGTGTGTGTGTGTGTGTGTGTGTGTGTGTGTGTGTGTGTGTGTGAAAGAGAGAGAGCGAGAGAGATTTAATAGTCCTGAATGAATGAATTAACATGTACCTAATGAGTTTACATGGTTTTGTTTTTTTTAATCCTGTTTCAATTACAGGAGACACTGTAATGAAAGAGATGCTCCTACTGATAGTCTCCCATCCTCAGTGAGTTACTTCGCTGGGGCTGGAGCCAAAGCCCTATCCCATTTATGTGAATGGGCCCCAACATAGCAAAGCAGATACCTTCCTCTGTGCCAATCGCACCGCCAGACCTGATGTCTGCTCATTCGGCTGGAAGCTTGTGTCATGTATGGCATGCCATCACTTCCTTACCCAAGCTATTATTGATCAGACTCACGATCTAATCCCTTCTCTCTGCTGTGCTGTCGGCCGCACTTCGATCCCTCAAGATGTCTTTATGCACCTGTGTGTGTGTGTAAAAGAGAGAGAGAGACGGAGGATTTGTGTGCATGGACATGTGCGTGCATGACCGCACCGGTCCATGAGGTATTGCCCATTCAAACGAAACCAGCTGTGACCCTGGGAGAGAGAGAGGTGATTTTCATCCTCGACTTGCTCCACCACTGGAGCGGCCTCGCTTCCTCATAAATACTTCAGGTCCTCTGCGTTCAAGGTTTAAAATGATTTCCCTAAAATTAAGTTTCTGAGCTCGGAGTAATCCATCACTGCCATTCACTCCGCTTCCAGACAGGGTTTTCCTTTACAGGTTTATTAAATTAATACCTTTTCTGCCTGGGTTATGGGAGAGGTCTGAATGTATTATGATTCCCCACAGTCTGAGTTCAATCATGCTTTTCGATCCTGAGGGTGAGTGAGGTGTCTCTTGGTGTCTCTTGTGCTGCTCCTCCCATCTTTTAACTAATGGTCCACAAATGTGTGGCGACTGTGCATGAGGTGTATCATTAGGTAAATGTTTCTTTTTCTTGGCCGTCTTCCACCAGCAGATGGGATTTGACATTGCCCCTTGGAAACAGATCCGTGATTGGGGGAAAGTCTCTGTTGTATCTGCTAATGATACCTTTACCCTCCACCACTCCAGGTGTTGACTGCACCGGATAGCCTCTGAGAGCACTGACACAGCATGGCAGAGCTCTGACCTCTCTGCTGACCTTGGTGAAAGATAAAGAGTATGTGTGTGTGTGTGTGTGTGTGTGTGTATACAGTTTTGGCTAAGATTCTTATATAGTTGCAGTATTGATTTAGATTTTTTTTAATCATTCATATTTTAATAAAACAAACACCTCACATCCTTCATTTCCATCTTCCAGCAGGATTAGCTGGTTTTCTGGCTCATGTGCAAAACATGACACCGTAGCTCATCAAGTTCTGGTAACAAATACTTTTTTTTCAATTCTTTTGGACTATTTCTCACGTTGATTATCGTTCAGTTAATGAAGAAAATAATGATTGGTTGCAAGCTAAGCTGTGGTATGTTAAAACATTCCTGATCTTCTAAATGCAGGTGTCACTTGCCTTATTGGACGCTGTTAAGCAATGAGTCATTCCCTTTCTATTTAAAGTGCTAATTGTTAACATGATGTGCAAAGTAAAAGTCGAAATCATTCTTTCATTCAATCAGCACTTTCCTCTGTTCGCTCTCCTTCACTCTCTCTGACTTCAGTTTACGTTTGAGTCCCAGCGCCTTTGAACAGGCTTCATCCTGCCTCTGTCCTCAGTGTTTGCCACCTTCACTCTGAGCTGAAGTAAGAGGAGAATAGAATAAATTGCACCCTCTCTTGTCATCTGACAGAGTTTGCCTATAGCTTTCTTACTATGGGGGGACAGGTGACAAAGAATAGGTGCTATTTTCGAAGGAACACACTGTCTCTCCTGGTGTTGCCTCACAGGAAGGACCCCCTTTCCTTCACCAAACACACACACACACGCTGTTTTGGCATCAGGTTTTTTATGACAGGAATGGAAAGCCCTTTGGCCCCCCAGGGGATTTGTCATTCTTCTATTGAAAATAATAGTCGCTGACAGTCACAGTGTCTGATTAGTGGAATTTGCAGCAGAGTGTGTGGCTGGATATAAGGCAGGTCGGACACGCATCTTCAGACACAATGTATCTGGGCTCCAGACTTATGGAAAAATACATTGCAATGTAAAAAAAGTATTGAGTCAACAGTCACATCCTCTATGGACGCTGTGATATTTTAGTGATTTATTAGGACTATGTATAGGCTGTGTGTACACGCGCATGTTCTGATGCGACAAAAACAAATTATTTAAAACTCGAACGTGGATTACAACAGCTGTCATGTAATCTGTTTCCAAAAATAGGCACAGACAAAGTGATGGCTGCTGTAGCCAGTCGATTACATGACCTGATGACGGTATAAAAAACGGGCTTTGATGATTTGTGAAAGAATGTTTTTTAGAGGGTAAAAGGGCAAAGGAGAAATCAACAAAAGGGTTAATGCACAGAATTATCTCATACATTTCAGAGCAAGCCGAATGACTTTGTATGATTTGCACTGAAATTGAGACTGAAATAATTTTATGTGCATGCTGCATTTGTGAGATTCGCGTGCGGAATAGTGCCATCTGCTGAAAATAATGCAGAGGGACACAGGAGACTGAGCAAAGACAGGGCTGAATACAGGTCACGATTTGTTTTGATTTTCATGCGTTTTTTTTTATATTGGTTTGCTTGTCGGCTGGTTGCAGGCTGGCTGTCAGACCTGCTCTCTGCACCAGCATTACATATTAAAGCAAGACCGAAACAAAACCCTCCATTTATCTCGGTCCACACAGCTCCTCTAACTGCCCCCTCCTCCTCTCTGTGTCTCTCACCCCTCTCTGCCGACATTCAGGTCAAACTGGCTGAAGCCCTGCTGCGGGAGAAGAGCTGCGCTGTGGCAGGTCTGTCTGTTCTCGGCCGGCTTCAACTGTTTCCTGGTGGCCTGTGTTATCCTGGTGGTGCTACTGCTGATGCTGGAACTGCTCATTGACACCAAGCTGCTGCAGTGTGAGTCTGAGAAACAAAGTGCCATCTGCTCCGATTGCCAGTGTGGGACGGTTGTGTTGGAACATTTACTGACATGTGCAGACAGTAAACCTATACAGAAGTTGCTGTGAGGAATCATGCAGATATGCACATACTGTAATATCATGTCATTTGACAGTAATGGAAATAACATAACAAAGGGCCAACATGTGTGTGGTCCTGTGCTAGAAAGAGATAAAGATTCGGTCTTATACATCTTCGCTATAATGACTATGTTAATGATAATCTATTGGAGGACCTGGGGCCCGATCAATCATGGGCTAGGGAATATAACCCTCTCATTAGTATTCCACGGTGAACGTACAATTTCAGGTGGTCGAAACAATAGCGTGACCCATGTCACCCCAGTATCTCCCGCATCGACATCAACTGGCTCGGTGGATACATTCTCATCTATCATTAGTCGAAAGTCGGGCACAGTGACCTGTTTGATGTCAGAGAGCTGAGTGGGGAACACACATGCCAGCGGTGTCGCTCCTATAGTATCTAAATGCATGTCACTGTTCCTCAGGGATGGTTGCTCTCCGACTTGGGTGGGGATGAGACAAATGTGTGAAGAGAGATTAGTGAACAAAGAAATTGGGTAATACAGAGCTGGCAGGAGGATGAGGGTGGGGAGGACAGGAAGAAGATGAATGGACTGATAGACAGATCAGTGAACATGGCAAACAAAGACAGATGTGGGGAAGAGGTGGCGCGTGACAAGAAAATTCCTCCGCTGACAGCCAAGTGCTGTGCGAGGCTGTCCACAATTAGTCTGACGAATAGACAGGAAGAGACAGATGCATGCACATACAGTATGTGATAGATCCATATTTATGATGCCGCTTCATGCCTTTGGGGCATTTATGCGCCATAGGTGTGTGTGTGTGTGTGAATGGAACCCATTTTTACTACTTTAATGCATCAAGTCAAGGTTACATAGCATGTACAAAGAAAAAAAACAATCACATCAAATCACAGTATGCATCTTTCTTCACTTTATGGCCATTAGTATGTCCATTAGTCCATTAGATAAACAGTTATTCTGTTTAATCCCTGCAGTTAATAATGCATTCCAGTTTGCGAGCATCATCCACTGGATCAGCCTGGCTATCCTGTCTGTGTTCTTCACCGAGGTGAGTCTGTCATCTCCTCGCTCAACACAAACACAGGCTCGCTTACAGATGATGCAGCGGCCTTTCCGATAATGCTATGTTGGGCGGCACTGTATGCATGGCCAGTGAAGTACGACAGTGGATTCTCATCATAATAGTGACAAAACAATGAAATGAAATGCCGCACATCATGGTACGGGTTGATTCTAATTTTTAATGGTGAAACTCCCTAAAATTATGCAAAAAATATCTACATGACTATTTTGTAACCTTATGTAATTGCCATGGTTAATAGTGGAGTGGTTGGTCCCTCCAGGGTTATTCAATTGATCGCAAGCAGAAATACTGAGATACAGATGGAGCTGTTCTGTGCCATTTGCCTTACATTATTTGGGGGCCTGAGGTGTACCACATTGATTTCCAGTTTCTTTACAGCGTGCCACATTTGTCTTTGCTACCAACACTTCATCACCCCACTATTAACTTTTTTGAAGCTGGAGCTTTACCTATAAATGAATACAAGTACTTTTCCTACACTGACGCAGTGAATACAGCTGGTTTCACATCTGTCTGAACTGAATGAAGGTGAGGGCATGTCAGAGGAACAGAGTAAAAGGGAAAAAGCTGTTTGCCCCTGCTGTGTCAGCAGAAGGAGCTCAATTTGGAGTCTCTAATTGTTTAGATGAAAACGAATCGTTCCACCTGTGATGTGTAGGAATATTGCGTCATTGATTAATCACCAGTGGAGGGACAAAGGAAATCTGAATCGCAACTGCTAAAGCTATTTACTCCCCTCTGTGCTCTGCCTCCATCATCCAGTCTTTCTCAGATTAGCTGTCTTTGTCTTCTTCCATCTTACCCTGTGTGTAAACTGCTCTCTGTCTCCATGGTTGTCCCACTCTGTCTCAGACGGTGTTCAGGATCGTGGTGTTGGGGATATGGGATTACATCGAGAACAAAGTAGAGGTAAGCTCCCATGGGTCCCATTAGTCCTGACTTGGACCCCTTTCACTGCAGTGTCTTTCGCTGTCATGTCATACTTCATTGTGGGACCGGTGGAGACTACAGCCACACAGTAACCTTGTGTATATATATATGTGTGTGATTGTATTAGGTGTTTGATGGAGCTGTCATTGTCCTCTCTCTGGCCCCCATGGTGGCCTCTACAGTGGCCAACGGCCCCAGCAGCCCCTGGGATGCTATCGGTCTCATCATAACACTGCGCATCTGGAGGGTGAAAAGGATCATTGATGGTGAGGCTGGAAGGGCTTAGGAATGTTGTCCCCTGAGTTCTGTCCTTTACTGTCAGGTCACAGAGATAGATAGTGTAGTATACCCCCTGCTTTAAATTAATTTCACCATGAACAGATTGCTGAGAAAGTAGCTCCTTTTTTTCCTAACAACGATTTTTTTTAACTCCAAAATGACATTTTTCAAAAAAGAAAGACATTTTTTTTCCAAAAACTGGCAAAATATGAAAAATGTCAAATGACATAATTTTTTTTTCGAAGAATACCAAAAAATGTTTTTTTAAATGCTGAAAAAAAAATTCTAAAAAAGGAAAAAAAAAATTTGCACAGAGAACAATTTTTTTTCAAAAGATATCAAAAATGGGGAAAACAATTAATAATTAAATAATTTTTAAAAAAACTACGAAAAAAATTGAAAAAATGTCACTTTTAAAGAGACAAAGGACATTTTAAAAAAATATTGTCAAAAAATAATTTTCATAATTATTTACATTTTTTTGAAAAATTGCATTTTTCTGCACTTATGATGCGTTCTCGTAAAAAAATTCACAAAATGTTAATTTTTCACAAAAACGTCAAAGAAATTCATAGTTTTTTGAAAAAAATTAGACTTTTCAGCATTTCAGTTTTTTTTGGAAAAAAATCACAAATTTTTTTTTTCTACAAAAAAGTGAAAAATATGACAAAAGTATAGCAGGTCATCAAAAATCTCACAAAATTTAATTTTTCATAAAAACATCAAAATTGGACAAAAACGTCATAGTATAATATGTCATCAAAAAAATTTACAAAATTTTCATAAAAGCATCAAAATTGGACAGAAACATCATAGTATAGTATGTCGTCCAAAAAATTCACAAAATTTTCATTTTTTATAAAAACTTCAAAAAATCGACAAAAACGTTATAGTATAGTATGTTGTCAAAATTTCACAAAATCTTAATTTTTCATGAAAATGTCAAAAAAATTGACAAAAAATGTCACAGTATAGTATTAAAATTTCACAAAATTTTAATTTTTCACAAAACATCCAAAAATCAACAAAAATGTCATAGAACAGTATGTTGTTGAAAGATTTTTACAAATTTTTTATTTTCACGAAAACGTCAAAAATGTGACAAAAACGTCGTAGTATAGGATGTCACGGACAATTTCACAAAAGTTAAATTTTTCATAAAAATGTCAAGAAATAGTCAAAAACACCATAGTATAGTATGTCATCGGAGAATTCAGAAATTTTAAATTTTTCTGAAAAACGTCCACCATTCGACAAAAACCTTACAAGTACAGTATGTCATCAAAGATTTCTCAAAATTTTCATTTTTCATGAAAGCGTCAAAAATGCAACAAAAACGTCATAGTATAGTATGTCGTTGAGAATTTCAGAACATTTTTATTTTTCACAAAAACATTTAGTTAACAATTTCACAAAATATAAATTTTTCATAAAAACATCAAAAATTTGACAAAAACATCGTATAGACACACATTTTTTTATTTTCCACAAAAACGTCAAGAAATTCATAGTTTTTTGAAAAAAATAAGAATTTTCAGCATTTCAAATTTTTTTGGGAAAAAAAATCACAAATTTTTTTTTTCTACAAAAAAGTGAAAAATATGACAAAAACGTCATAGTATAGCAGGTCATCAAAAATTTCACAAAATTAAATTTTTCATAAAAACATCAAAATTGGACAAAAACGTCATAGTATAGTATGTCGTCCAAAAAAATTCACAAAATTTTCATAAAAGCATCAAAATTGGACAAAAACATCATAGTATAGTATGTCGTCCAAAAAATTCACAAAATTTTCATTTTTTATAAAAACTTCAAAAAATCGACAAAAACGTTATAGTATAGTATGTTGTCAAAATTTCACAAAATTTTAATTTTTCATGAAAATGTCAAAAAATTGACAAAAATGTCACAGTATAGTATTAAAATTTCACAAAATTTTAATTTTTCACAGAACATCCAAAAATCAACAAAAATGTCATAGAACAGTATGTTGTTAAAAGATTTTTACAAATTTTTTATTTTCACGAAAAGTCAAAAATGTGACAAAAACGTCGTAGTACAGTATGTCACGGACAATTTCACAAAAGTTAAATTTTTCATAAAATTGTCAAGAAATAGTCAAAAACGCCATAGTATACTATGTCATCGGAGAATTCAGAAAATTTAAATTTTTCTGAAAAACGTCCACCATTCAACAAAAACGTTACAAGTACAGTATGTCGTCAAAGACTTCTCAAAATTTTAATTTTTCATGAAAGCGTCAAAAATGCAACAAAAACGTCATAGTATAGTATGTCGTTGAAAATTTCACAAAATGTTAATTTTTCACAAAAACGTCAAAAAAATGACAAATTCATCATAGTATAATATGTCGTCGAGAATTTCAGAACATTTTTATTTTTCACAAAAACATCAAAAATGTGATGAAAACATCATCGTATAGCATTTCGTTAACAATTTTACAAAATTTAAATTTTTCATGAAAACATCAAAAATTTGACAGAAACATCATATAGACACACATTTTTTTATTTTCCACAAAAACGTCAAAGAAATTCATAGTTTTTTGAAAAAAATGAGAATTTTCAGCATTTCAGATTTTTTTTTTAAAAAAATCACAAAATTTTTATTTTCTACAAAAAAGTGAAAAAATATGACAAAAACGTCATAGTATAGCAGGTCATCAAAAATTTCACAAAATTTAATTTTTCATAAAAACATTAAAATTGGACAAAAACGTCGTAGTATAGTATGTTGTCCAAAAAAAATCACAAAATTTTCATAAAAGCATCAAAATTGGACAAAAACATCATAGTATAGTATGTCGTCCAAAAAATTCACAAAATTTTCATTTTTTATAAAAACTTCAAAAAATCGACAAAAACGTTATAGTATAGTATGTTGTCAAAATTTCACAAAATTTTAATTTTTCATGAAAATGTCAAAAAATTGACAAAAAATGTCACTGTATAGTATTAAAATTTCACAAAATTTTAATTTTTCACAAAACATCCAAAAATCAACAAAAATGTCATAGAACAGTATGTTGTTGAAAGATTTTTACAATTTTTTTATTTTCACGAAAACGTCAAATATGTGACAAAAACGTCGTAGTATAGGATGTCACGGTCAATTTCACAAAAGTTAAATTTTTCATAAAAATGTCAAGAAATAGTCAAAAACGCCATAGTATCGTATGTCATCGGAGAATTCAGAAAATTTAAATTCTTCTGAAAAACGTCCACCATTCGATAAAAACGTTACAAGTACTGCATGTCGTCAAAGATTTCTCAAAGTTTTCATTTTTCATGAAAGCATCAAAAATGCAACAAAACGTCATAGTATAGTAGTATATCATTGAAAATTTCACAAAACATTTTTCACAAAAACGTCAAAAAAAGACAAATTCATCATAGTATAATATGTCGTCAAGAATTTCAGAACATTTTGATTTTTCACAAAAACATCAAAAATGTGATGAAAACATCATAGTATAGCATTTCGTTAACAATTTCACAAAATTTAAAATTTTTCATGAAAACATCAAAAATTTGACAGAAACATCGTATAGACACACGTTTTTTTATTTTCCACAAAAACGTCAAAGAAATTCATAGTTTTTTGAAAAAAATGAGAATTTTCAGCATTTCAGATTTTTTTTTTAAAAAAAATCACAAAATTTTTATTTTCTACAAAAAAGTGAAAAATATGACAAAAACGTCATAGTATAGCAGGTCATCAAAAATTTCACAAAATTTAATTTTTCATAAAAACATCAAAATTGGACAAAAACGTCGTAGTATAGTATGTCGTCCAAAAAAATTCACAAAATTTTCATAAAAGCATC
>JAFBJQ010000538.1:27479-135216 GCA_016785345.1 Trinectes maculatus | reverse complement strand
GCGTCCCTCCAGGTCCATCAGTTTAGCTTCTGTTTTTGTCTGAAGTTTCATCAGCTCCGCCAAGACCTCCTCTGAGGACTGTATTCGGGTCTCCGCTGCTTCGATACGCTCCTCCGTCTCTTCCACTCGTTTGTAAATCTTATTAATGTCCTCACGTATGTCGGTCAATTTCTGACTAGTGTCCTTTCTAAACTCTCGTATCTCTTTCAGGATAATTCCGAGATTAGTGTCTTGACTCTGTTCAAGCTCAGTTTGTTGCGAGTCCGCTAGCATGTTGTCGCTAGCCAGCACCTCGTCGCTAGCTTGAGACCTATGATCCTCTTCCATATCGTCGTTTTCCTTCCTTTGCGCAACACTTTTCTTAACTTTCCTGGGCATAGTCTTCGGCCCGTTTCATTTGCATTTGATTCTGTGTGTCTCACTGGATTTTCGAGTCGTAACCGGGCCGTATTTAAGTTTTACCGTCGGGAGCCTGTTAGTCTACGCGACCATCACTTCGCCAGCCAGACCGGAAGTCTATTATTATTATTATTAGCCACATCCTCTCCTCTTTCTCTTTGCTGTTCCTATTCATTCCTGTTGTGAGCGTCAGCTGTTCTCAGGTGTTGACAATCAGGTGATGATTGCCAGCACAGTAAGACACCTGATTGTCAGCACCTGTGAGCGTGGGCCCTGCTACAGCTGTCAGTTGGTGTCAGCTCCAAGAATGAACATGCCACGATTGACTGATCTGTATAGGACCCAAGTACCATCTGCAAACTGGTGTGGAGCCATGTTGGTAGTGGTTCTACAAAAACCCTCTCAGTTTTGTCTTGGGATTATTATGATGGGTGGATGTCAGTGTTTTAACCACATATAGTATATGACCCGGTGGCAGAGGGCGTCCACACACACTGTGAAGGAAACATCCTTCCAGGAGCCAGAGGTGTGTGATTAGCACCTGATTGTCAGCAGCTGGGGGCAACTGAATGTCCCTCACTAATGTGGTACCATTTCAATGGGAAATAAACAGGCTTTTTAATGGTGTAAGATTTTTGCCAAAAAGCTTTGTTAATCCACCAAACACAAATTCCCTTATTTTTTGTGCATAGCTCATATACATATGTAATATATTGGTTTGAGAAAAGATTTAAACTCTGAGGCATAAAATACTTTCTTGTTTGGGCTAAAATGGGAAAATTAGCTGTTTTGCTCTTGTAGTTGAGATATTCATCTTTGGATTTTGGTCAAATCCTAATTAAAATATGTTAGGATTTGAGAAGTTTTTTTTACAGTTACTGGTCAAAAAGCAAAGATGAATAAAGATTTGTTTCAGACCTAGAATAAAACAAGAATTGTTTTCAAATCTGGTAATTAAGTGATGGCTTTTTCTTGCAGGAAGCATTGCAGGACCAGAGGAGGTGAGGCAACATTTTCCATCACTCACATGATTCTTAACCATAATACTTTCTCAGTTAGCCATAGCTGGGTTGTTCCATTGTCTTCCATGATTCTTCAAAAAGCAGGAATTTGTCAGAAGCAGAATTTTGTTTCCACAATAGTTAAATATAAAAGGTTTGTGCAAATGCATCTATGAATCACAATGTAACATCAATATCTGATTTGTACTGATTGTTTCCATTCTGTAATTATTGATGATAATTTGAAAAGAACATCATTTGACAGCAGTGTATATGGAGTGGTTTGCAGAGGCCCCGTTGACGAATGAATTAAAAGGAAAACTCACTTTTACACTTAGCAACAAGTAACACAAGTCAAATGATAATTAACCTTTGTGTGTTCTGAAGTGTAAATATATAATAGCATAAGACCTCAGTCACTTCCTCATGCTGTCCCTGCACATTCACATCTCAGCTCTTGTTTACTGTTTACATTCAGCACAAACTTCTCATGTAATCCACCCCCTGTTTTGTCACCACTGGGATCTGATGCCTCTATTTCTGTCCCCAGCAGTCGCTGGTGTGTCGTCACTGCCAGGAGAGCTTCCCCGGCATAACCCGAGGTGAACTGGAGCAGCACGAGCAGAGTCACAGAGTGTGTCCCTTCTGCACGATGATCTGCGACAGCATGGAGCAGTCTGTCTTTGAGGATCACGTCTACAGCCACGAGCTGTGAGATCTGAACCAGGGCTTAAAGCAAGGTCAAATATGATACAGTTTAACTAGTGCAACCTTTTAGGTGACCATATGCATCACTAGATTTACGTATTGCTTTTCTAGTCGCCGGTTAAAGCCTGCATAAACAGTTATGGTGCTTTGTTTTTAAAGTGATATCATCCAGGGGTCTAAAGCTGGAACAGGGTAGAGGTGTACTGTTTTTGCAGCTTGACCCATTTGAATGAGTAGGATCTGCAATTGGACAAATCCTTTTCAAATCTATAGTGCAATACTTCATTTCAGAGGTAATTGTTTCGAAAGAGAACAGTATGACCTGGTGAGGGCGCTCACATGCTGTTACGGAACCATCCTTCCAGAAGCCAGAGGTGTCTGATTGGCACCTGATTGTCAGCAGCTGGGGGCAACTGAAGGTCAAAGCAAGAATCAATAGCACCAGCAAAGAAAAGCTGTTTGGCTCTGGCTCTGCTGCTCATCCCACTCATGCATGTTCCTCACAAATGGGGCACCGTTTAAAAGGGAAATAAATAGCATGCATAGCTCGTATACATTTATAAATATACATATGGCTAGATGGTGTTTGGTTGGACAAAATAGTGAGTGTAATTATGTTGATATTTACACTTTGAGGTGTAAAAGAATTTCTTGTTCCAATAGTAATCTTGAAGAATAGAATACCTTTGAAGTCAGAATAGAGAGATTTTAATAGAGAGAGATATAAGATAAGCCTCTGCCTGTTTGCACCCTGAAGAATATCGATTAGCTGAGACCGGATACTTTTGTGTAAAAATCTTTATTAACTAAGGAATTGTATGGTCTATGAATGTTTGGTATCCATGTCTGACACTCAGAAAGAACAAACAGAAAAGCAGATATGATGAACACTTTAACATCGAGTTAAACAAGTTCCACATTGTTGAAAGATCTTTTTCAATATTGCACAGAAATGTAAGATTCTTTAGATGCTGGTTGGAGGGAGGGCAGTGAGGTACTGCCACATGATCAGTAATAAATGGGCCAAATAATTTCTTATTATAATTACAATGAAAGCACACACACATAAACATCACATTCTTCACACATGCAACTCAGACGATGTATTAAATTATAACATGCCCTTTGCATTGAGAATGACCATAAGCCTCCAGTTACCCATGAATACATGACAAGAAAAGTTCATACGCTGTTTTTCATATGCATTGTATTGAAAATCCAGCCACTTTCAGGTCTCTGTAAAGACGTAAGTGCACTTGCTGCATAAAAGTTGCAAGAATGAGCCCAATGAAGAAAGCTGTCCCTCCTCGTGTCCATAGATGGAGCTCAGCTGCCTGCCAGTGCCACTGACCCAGCTAACTCCATCACATGATGGATACATGACTTCCCTCCAGACACAGTTCTGTTTACCAACAAGTCTCTAAAGCCATCACCACCAGCTCATGGTCCATGTCCACCCAAGTTTTTTTTCTTTTAAGGCGACATCTGATTGGCCTCTTCTGGTGTGACATCACGGGACGTGAGCTCAGAGAAGAGGGCAGGCAGCCAGTACTGCGCTTCTCCTGCGGCTTGAGAGTCCAACCAGGCCAAGCCTTCTTTCAGCAGGTGGTCCTGCAAACATGAGAACAGAGATTTTTTTTTTACCCGGTTCACACAGCTGAACTTTAACACAGAAATTTACCATTAGAGTAGTTTAAACTAGAGAAAATGTATATTTTGTCTTAAAAATACAAATATCAAAAAATCAATCAGAAACCACCATACACTCAATTTACTGTCATATGAGATGAAGAAAAAACAGTGGATCCTCTTATTAGGCAGTTAATGGCAGAAAAGACTTGTCATTGTTGCTTGAAGAATAAATAATCACTTAAGCTTTATTTCACTCATCATGGTTTCATTTATTCAGTTATTATGCAACTTGGACATGACAAATGATGGCTGATTAAACCAATAAAATTATTAATTAACTTGTGGTTTTGGTCCCCATCATGAGCCCTACTATGGTTATCACTACTACACAGTGTTTGTTACAGGGCTGATGTAACAACTTTTAAAATGATTGATGTCTTATGACTGATACATATTGTACTTCAGCACGCAGGGAGCATAATCTTCTGTTTGAAAACTTAAAAAACTGATACATGATTAGAATAACTCACCAGGACATGACAGGCCCGTTCCTTCTCCCATTTTAGGCTGTCCTTAATCTCACTCACAGTGACGTATCCCTTTTTCTACAAACAAGTAATAAATAAACCCTTTTCAGACAAGACATATGTAACACTGCTGTCTAATTTATCAATCTATGACAAACCTCTTATTTAACCATCATCAGATCCAAATCATACTTTCTTTAACTGTCTGTAATAGATAAATAAAAGTGTTTTGTGAAGGTTAACCAATGAGCTGCATCCTACCTCAGCCAGCTGCAGTACCACAGTATGATCCATGTTGAGCTCTGCTGGGACTGACTGCACTAAGTAAGATCCACCAACAGGAATCATCCCAAAGCCATTCCCCATCACCTTCAGCTTCTTTATGGCTCTCACCAAATCATCTCTGGAAAGCACATTTGTAAACATTTTTTAACAATAAGATTTAGACTAAATGTGTGGACATTGAATTATCCACATATGATTTTTCAGTCAATGAGTATAACAACCAGACAGAATAAATAATATTAACTTGAACAGTATCGTGTGTTGTCAGTAACAGACAAATATTGGACAAGTGATACTTACTGGCTCACATCCTGAGCGTATTTACCTCTTCCTTTCAGTACTCTCTGATGGAGTTCATTCAAAGTAATGAGCCCTGAAGGACAACACACATTATGAAGCTGCTGCAGTGAATTCCTAGCCAGAACACAGCTGTTGAATATTGGCAAAATATTTGCAATGGAGATGTGAGCTAAGCACAGTAGATTGACCTGGTTGTCAACATTTTTCTTCAGTCCAATTCATTATTACTCAGTTTTCACCAAAAAAGTACAGACCTCCATTTCTGTGCTTTAGGGCCAGGCACACTTCAACAATCTGTACACCAAGCTCATAATAGAAGTCACCGACTCCGAGCATCTCAGACCAAAACCCTTTGCCAGCTGTGAAAAAAAGGGCACTACGGTCAACTTCAGAACATAAAACAGATAATTTTAAATAAACTATTCAAGAATTTAGATTCTTACAGGCAAGTGGGTCAACTCCAATGGTGGCACACATTTCTTGAAACTGAACCCTGAACTGTGGGTTTTTTCTAATTTCCTGTTTGTGCTTGCTGGCAAATTCTTCCAAGTTTGATTTGAATGTTTCCAACTGTTTGGACATCTGTCAGAAGGAGAAAAAAAAAGAACAACAACCATGACCACCAAGGGAATGTGTCAACCAAATACACATTTTAAATTTGAATAAAATGAAAAATAAAAGACTTTCAAATCACATGAGCCAATAATTTATTCACAACAGAGCGTAGATAACATAACAAATGTTTAAACTGAGACATTTTTCAATTTTATGCACAAAATGAGCTCAAAGTCAAATTAGATGCCTGCCACAGGTTTCAAAAAAGTTGGCAAAGGGCAACAAATGGCTGAAAAAGCAAGAAATTTTAAAGATTCGGCCAGGAGAACATCAAGCAACTAATTAAGTTAATTGATATCAGGTATGAACTGGCTGCCTGCAGTCCAGATCTTTCACCTGTAGAGAACATGTGGCGCATCTTTAACGAGGAATAAGTCTAAGACAACCACAAACTCGTCAGCAGCTGGAAACCTATATAAGGCAAGAATGGGACCAAATTCCAAAACCAAACACCAGAAACTCATAACCTCGATGCCCAAATGTCTTCAAACTGTTTTGAAATGAAGAGGAGATGTTCCACCATGGTAAACATGCCCCTGTCCCAATTATTTTGAGAATTGTAGGGAGGAATTTTGTGCATAAAATTGTCAATTTTCTCAGTTTACATTTATGTTGTCTATGTTCTGTTGTGAATAAAATATTGGCTTGTGTGATTTGAAAGTCTTTCAGTTTTCATTTTATTCACGTCCCAACTTTTCCTAAATTCAGGTTGTAATTTACACTTTCTGTAAATATCAGGCAGGTTTAAATGTATTACCCGTTTTACTAGAAAGTAAAACGGTGACAAACAATGTTTACATTCACACGACAGGTCAGTAAATTAATTACTTATTAATTCATTTCACGGGTAAAACGTAAGCATTTTAAATCGAACCTGCAGTTTGCTGGCTTTAAATACAGTCTGATAAAAGGTGTTTCCAGTTGACTCACCTGGACAATCTGGTCCTCAGCAAGAACAGTTCCCCGTTCTTTGTATTTGGCCTGAGCAGGAAAAGACATAGGCGAGATAAGAAAATGTTCTGTCTCTTAAATAAACTTGCTTGGTGTGTAACAAATGTTCATTGACAGTTTTACCTCTGCCAGCTTCTTTTTGGCAATAGCTCCCGCTCCGACTCCTCTCCGATGCATTTTGACTTATGTAACTTTAAGGTTAAATCTAAATTGCGTATTTTTTAAACACAGGACACAGAAAATTAAGCACAATCGTTTCCTTCGTGAGCGTTGCTACTAAGCTAGCTGCAATGGCAGTTGTTTGTTTATTGTCTCTACTTTATCGACATTCGGTTTTCAGTTTAGCCTGCACTTCTCAGTAAACGTTACATGCAACAATAGCAGCCAGTTGTTATATTTCAGTCAAAAATGATTTTAAAAAAATGTATGGAATATTTAGGGATATTTAAAGCTAATCCAGAGCGAGCGTTGCCATTTTGATTTGTCAGAAGTGAACTGCTTCCTCCTGATCGGAAAAGTAAAGTTTGTTTTATACTGCCCCCTAACGTTATGGCGAATATAGCAGACATTTTCTTTTTTTATTTTATTTTACTTTATTTTTAATAGATATTCAGGTGGCGTTTTTGAGTTTGCGCTCCAAACCAGAATCTCAGTAACACCTTAATGATGACCTTGAGGCAAAAAACAGAAATGTATAATTAAACATGAGATCATACAGATTGAAGCCACTGCTTAATTAGGCACAGTACTGTTAAATGTGAACATAAAACCAAAATCAAACAGTTCCACTTCATGAAATTCATTCTGAGGGATAGTTCCTTACATATAAAATGAGATGTTGTTATTACAGGTGATTAAAATACTCTAATCCTACATTTCAAGTTAGTCTGTGGACTTTTACACAGTTTTTTCAGAGGTAATACTCTGTGAGCAAGGAAAACATTTTAGTTCCACCACATTAAAGTGCTAATAAAACACAAACACACGTGACTAATGATATAGCACCGGTTTAATAAATATAGAAAGTTAATTAGTTTGGCTTTCCTAAAGAGTTGGTGCAGTGTTATGCAAACTCCCCACAGGAAAGCCTCATGGGCCATTAAACTAATGAAAAAGTTGCACTTAAGCAGCACATGAAAAGGTAATTTCTTTTAATAATATATGGAGATAGGGGTGTAAAGTGCAGGATAAATTAAATACCAGTATGTTTGTAATATTAGGAAATCAAATTTCCCATTGGAATATGGATTACTTAATTTTTTTAAATGAAATGACGCAACAGTTTTATATCTGTGCCTATTGATAAGCTGTGATTTGATTTCATTAAACTGACATGACCTTTTAAGGAAAACATTCCAGATTCATGATATCATGTTGGCCTTAAAGCAATAGTAGAAACTCTTCAGACAAATAAAATGCCTCAAATATCCTAAATACCCTAAAGGTTTATTTATTGTGCTTTTCATAATGTGCTGCAGTCAGTTCTTTATAACTGGTCACAGAACGTCAAAATCACGTTTGCGCCACGTCGTGGCATCGATGACAGGATGAACGGTGAGAGCAGAATGAGGAAGTGTCCGCTGTAAAGTTCACAGTGTTGTCTCCCTCTGCCTCTCGTCTCCGCGTCCAAACCTTCAAAACACAAGACATGGCCAGGCAGCAAATTACGCATGCGCACTGGTCGGCGCTTTAAAACAAGTCTCGAGGAGGGAACATGAAGGCAGTTGCAGGTGGACTTCACTTATAGACGGGGTGAGCTCAAAACGCACAAACGCATGCTAATGAAAGCGAGTTTGTGTAAATAATGTGTGGTACCACGCGGTCATTTCAGTCGCTTTGCTGCGGAGGCGGATTTTAGTGGCGTGGCTAGCCGGCTAGCGTTAGCAAGCCAGCTAGCTAGCTGTTATTGTTTTTCATGATTTCGCGAGAACCAAAATGGAGGAGATGGCTGCTGCCTGTGTCCTCCTCAGCCACTCCCGAGTGCTTGTGTGAGATCCTCGCCCTAGTTCCTCACAATCCGAGGAGTTTTTTCTTAAAATTAGTGTCTTTGTGTTTACACCGTAGTGCTAATGTAGCCTAGCTTGAATTTTAAACCAGGTGGACGTCAGTTAAAGGATGGATCAGATCTCTCCTGGTGCTGCAGTTTTCCTTGGTTTCTCTAAGTATGATCAAAGCCGATGTCCGTCTTCCACGCTTTCGTCTTTCAAGCTTAATGTTATTACAAAACCAGTTCCACCAAACTATATTACGGCATAATTATTATTATTGTTTGTTTTTTGCAGGGTAACAGTCGTTGAGTTCACATGTGAACCACGCAGATGTGGTTGAATTGCAACGCTGTGGCGTTGCAGGATGAAAAGTCCCCGTGTTCGCCATGACTCTTAGATCCACGCTGTTTCCAAAGACAGGATCCAGGCAGAGCACCGACACCATCGACCTCGACAGACCGCGCATCGGGGCCGTCAGCGTGAGTCCCGTAAGCCTGAAGAGGGAGCCCCGCGACTGTGCTCTCAATGTCCAAGGCGTGCAGGGGGGTCAGATCCTGAGCAAATCACAGGTCAGAGACCAGAATTACATGACAAGCAAAGTTGCACTCACTGCCACAGGAGACAATAAAACTCTGGGGGTATTGTCCCCTGTCAGACCAATGGGGGGTGAGGGAACCCCAGTGAAAGGCAAACCCCTCTCTGTTGACAACATGGATAACCCTCAGATGGCTGTGAACAATAACCCAAAGGATGCTGGCGCTGATGACAGTGCGAAGGGGGTTGTCCCTGGAGTTGTCGGCACCGCGTCCATCGAACTGTCCTCTGAGGGCAAGTGGAGGAACATCAGGAAGACCCCTGCCAATCCCCACACACAGGCCAACTGCCTGCGACAGATCCTCCTGCTGCAGCTGGACCTCATTGAACAACAACAGCAGCAGCTGCAATCCAAGGACAAGGAGATAGATGAGCTCAAAGCAGACAAAGAGACAGTATGTGAAAGTTTAAAAAATTTTTTTTTACTCCTGTAACATGCAATGCTAAATATGAGTTACAGCTCAGTCTATGGTTTTCCTCTCTTCGCAGCTGCTTGCACGTATTGAGCGCATGGAACGTCGGCTGCAACTAACAAGGAAGGACTTGCCGCGTGACAAGCGTCTTTTCCAGCCCCTGGAGCCATGGACTCCTGACAAAGAGGACATGTGGGATCTGGATGTAGAGGAGAGTCCACAGCCCAACCAGGTCAATCCACTCCCGTTTAGTCGGGGTGGTAAAGGTCAGAAAAGGTAAACATTGGTAGCACTTGGGTCTGCCTGTGTGGTGTCAAGGCAACCACTGAAATGAAATGTAGACATTTACATATGCGACTAAGTTCTGAATTATTTTCTTTTTACACAGGAAGTCTTGCTTTGGGGATGCAAAAGTCCAGAAATGTCGGGGTAAAAGTGCCAAACTTAGCCCCCAGAAACATGAAATTCAGCCCGGCTCTCCCAATCAAAGAGAGCTGCGCAGTAAGGAAACCCCTGAAAAGATGGTTCCCATGAGGTCTGGGGCTGAAAGGGACATTTTGCTTCCTTGCAAAGAGGAGCCTGATCTGAGCTGTGAGATGGAAGATCTGCCCTTCATGTCTACCACAGAGATGTACCTCTGTTGCTGGAACCAACCTCCTCTGTCCCCTCTGCGTGAGACTTCCCCTAAAAAGGAGGAAGAGGTGGCCAGTGAGTGGACTCCTCATGTAGTACATGATATGCTGATTGTTTGTAAGCTTAACCTATATCCCATCTTTAATTACTTTATTCTTTGAATGTACAGAACACTCTATCCACTATTAACTTTTTGTCTGTCGGTTTCTTGTCAAATACTAGTTCCATCCTGGAGGGAAAATCACATAGAGCCTTTGGAGGATGACGGCGTCAACTCTGCTGAGGTGAGAGACATCTGATTGGTAAAATATTAATAATCCAACCTGCGTTGTTTGAAAGATCATCGGTGTGAAATCATTCATCGTGTGAATAACATGTCAACTTGTCTTCTCATTAAGCCGCTGGATGACGGTGTGTTTTTGAAACGCCATGCAAAACTCGAGTTGGATGAAAAGAGAAGGAAAAGGTAAAAAAAAATAAAGGTTTTCTGGCTTATAGTATATCAAAGCTCAAAAACAATGATGCTACTGCATATATACTGCACGTATATAAGGTTCTAGATAGTTGAAGATAGTTAAGAACACATTGAATGTGAGGAGAAGGGCAGTCTCTCAATCCTCCAAGTAAATATTTATGAGGCACGTGTATGATTTGGTAGCGCTATTGTCCTCAGCGGGGAGGCACTGTGATTTTCCATTTGATCTTCCCTCATTATTTTTGCTTCCGCTTCCAAATCACCTGTGTTTTCAGATGGGACATTCAGCGAATCAGAGAGCAGCGTATGTTTCAGCGTCTGCAGCAGCGCATGAACAGGAAGAAAGTCGTTCAGGAGACAGAACCAGAGCTTTCCTCCTTCTACCCTGACACTGAGGATGGTATGTCAGCACCTTTCCAATCCAAAAATTAAATTTGTACTGGAATACTGATGTGATTCTCAAGATTCAACTTCTTATTCTTTTTTTAATGTCTTCCAGTTGAAACAATAGTGATCACTCCTTTCTTGCCCGTGGTTGCATTTGGTCGACCATTACCCAAACTCACACAACAGTAAGTTGGCGCTATGTCGTTCTTTAATTCTGCGTTGAGTCACACTTACTGCATGGTCTGTGGATACTGGCGTGATCTATTGATTAATTAAAAACATCATTGTGATGGTCTGCTATACTTTTTAAACTGGTTGCAAAGGGATTGAAAATTAATAAAGCAAGGATAAGACAGATCCCAGAGCAACTTTATGATGACAGTTGTTGATGTTTTTAAGCCTTAATTGTCTTAATTAGTTTGAAATCCAGAAAAATGAGGGTTATATGTTTCCAAATATTTACTGTCAGAATATTTATCATCTGTTTTACTCCCTTTTCATAAAAATGAATCTTGTGTATCTCTCTGTCACACTCAGGATATCATGTGTGAATATGGAAGTATGGGAATACTTCAAGTCACTGACCTATACCAATTAAATTAACTTTGTCATTTCAAAACACGACAAAATTCATTTTGTTGTTTCAAATGTCTTGACACATTTAGTGAGCCCAGTCAGTACTTGACCTTCATTCTGTTAGGATAAAGGAATATTTGCTTTATTTTTTAAATGAAAGATATATATTTTTTAATTACTTTCCAGGAACTTTGAGCTGCCATGGCTGGATGACCGGAGCCGATGTCGCATCGAGGTGCCCAAAAAACACACACCTCACCGAACCTGTCGGAAATGAAACCTGCATGGCATTAACAGCAGAGAGATACAGCTCATGCCCAGATTTAGAAAAAAAAAAGCCGCATTTGTGTTGTTTGTGGGGGGAGGCGAGCCACTGGTTGCTATGTGCTGCTGCTGCTGCGTTCAGTCTTTGGAAGAGTCAATCATTCAACATGTCACCACAAACCAGCTGATCTCCTTCAGAGTATTAAAAAAACAATGGGGACTAGCTGGGCCATGTTGCCTCCTTGAGATTTTCTTCTTCCTTGCATGTCCTTGCAGTTTGCAGTCTGCTGTTAGCCTCTGGTAATATCTGTCCTAAAAATATACCAACAATTATATGCATGTTCTGTAACATGATTAAGATACGTGTAGCCAGAGCTGTGCCATCTAAAGCAGATTTTAGTAAGGCACAGTAGTTTCTGTCCTGCTGTTCTGACAGGAATAAATGGGGACTCTAATCTTGAATGAATCTGTTTGAGAGGATGTGGGGTTTGATTGGTTGCCATTAAGACTGAAAACTTGAACTGTTGATCATGAGCAACACAGTGACAGCTTTTTGTTGCAGGTTGTCCTGACATGCTCATTCTTCCTTGCAAAAAAAAATAACATCATTTGACTGTACCGTGCTGTGTATTGCTTATATTGTTGTTCGCACACAACTTCAAATAAGAGTTTATTAATGTTAAGTGTGATACCTGGATATATGAGCCACACTCAGCATGATGTTAAGTGAAAAAAAACATTGCAGCTTTTGAACCAATCCAGTGTAGGGAAAAAAATTAAGAAAAGCAACCAAATGATTGTTCTGTGTTGTCTGGGGTTTGCATCATGAAAACCAAGACAAGGAAAAATAATACAAGTGGTGAACTGAACATCAAATCCAGTGACCTGTTACTTGTTTTGGTTCTAATTATTTTTTCCCTTGATGTGAGTTGCATGGCTGTGTCAAAAAAGATGGTAGCATGGCTTAACCCCAGAATAGAGAGTAATCTCATAATTTGGCTGCACAACTACAGAATCTTGTTCCTGAAAGCATGGTTTTTGGCTGCTGTGTTCAGCCTGAAGCAGCCTCATCATACAGTGATATGATAACAGTTAAAGTACAGTTCTAATTTTTGTGGTTTCAATCTTCACGATGCACATCACATTCAGTAAATATTAGGCAAGATGTGTGTATGCATTGGTCTCTTTAGGATGCACTAAACTGACATCCAGTTAAACCATTTAGATTATAAGTAAGCTTGCTAGCTGTAGTTATAATGATATTCACCAGTATGGTCTGTAACATGATGCCAGTTAATCTCTCCCTCTGACTAAACCCCAGAGACACTGGCAGTGTTTGGTTTCTGCCAGTGGTCTCCTTGTTTAGTTGTGTTCAGCCTCTTACATATGATGCAATTGCTTGCTGCAGCTTCAGTAAGATCAGCTGCCAGGCATATGTGAAGGCAGACTGGATACACAAAGTTGATCCTTTTTTCTGTACATAGCTTTCAGAAAACAAATGTACATAAAACATGGCTGTTATTTTTTTATTATTTAATGTCAGAAGTGTTCAATATTGTTCTGATTGTATGTTGACAAATTGACAGTTTTGAAAATTAATTTTTTTGGAATAAATGAACTTGTCTATGACCATGTTTATTTGGTGGTTTGATGTTTTTGAATTGATACAGTAGTTCTAAAAATCTGACTGAACTCCAAAAAATGGATATACACACACAAAAATGTCATACACGCACCTCTCTGTCTGTCTATCCATCCATCCATAATATCTGAAGAAGACTGAACTCGTTGCGGTACATTTTCTTTTATATCTAAAGTATTACTGTAAACACAATTTCTTCGGTCATTGTGGTTTGGTTTGGTGTATTAATTAAAAATATTCTGTACACCTGTTTCCCTTGACACTATATTCTAATTTTTGTACTTTGGTAGCATTTGTAATAAAATAGAACGTAATTAGAAAGGCCCTCCAGAGCAGCATTAGACTTTTGAGGAGTAAATTGAACTTTTACGACAATCTATTTGTTAAATCTGAAAAAAAAGTTTATTGAATAAAGAAAAGGCAAAGGAACACCAGAGTAGTCTCTTAAACATGATACATAGTTGACTTCATATTAGTATTTTGGTGAAAATCCTTTTGATGTCAACACACCAAAAACACCAACACTAAGAACACAGTAGTGCCTTTGCCTTTCACATGTTTTTGTAAAGTAAAAACAGAACAGAAACAAAAAAGTTCTTGAGAGAATACACTTTTTTTTGTATCAGCATCTTCAGTCACACAATCCTGGCCAAGAACAAAATCCTGCCCAGTGTACAAAAATGCTGAATTTGGATGTCACCCACTAAAAATACCCACTTTCCTATAATATTTCCAGCGTTCATTTGGGTTATTTTAATCATGTTGTGGTTAGTGTTCATTTAAGTTTCAGAGAATTTGCATCATTGTGACATGAGTTTTCTGGATCCTCAGATGGATTATGACCCTTGTCGCATTTTTTGTTTTTTAGGGGTGGTGTAAAATATACAATATAATACACGCAAAAATAATAACACCTCAAACAGAAAGTGTTCTGCCAGTTAAACCTGCAAAATAATATACACACAGGCACACTGGAGTGTGTTTGTATCCGTGTAGACAAACTCTGTACGTCAGGTGGTGTGTGTTCAGTCTTTCCGGAGGTTGTTCAGCCGCTCCTCCAGGTCAGCATCTGCATCAGCCAGGGCAGCCTGAGGCTCTGCCTTCTTTCCTGCAGCCGCTGGCAATTTTCCTCCAGGGGTCTGAAGATCTGAAGAAAACAAAAGTGTCTTCAATGTCTTATGAGAAAATGTGAAATACCAAAAAAAAAAAAAGATGACCAGAATGACTATAAAGTCAGGTTCTCAGATACTGCAAACTATGTTCTCAGATATAATTAATATTAATGTTGATTAAAACTGTTAAAACTAGCACCACACTTTTATTCATAACTTAAACTAAAACTAAACGTATTGAGATTTGAACAGATTCAGTAGTGATGAGTGGATCTGATGCTGGATCCTGAAAGCCACATCTGTAGAATTTTTCTTAAGTATTAAGATTTCCTTACTGAACAGTTCATCAGAGAGATTCAGGCCCAGCTCGTCCAGCACTTGGGAAACAACGGCGTCACTGCAAGATACAAAAGCACACACCGTTACATTGTGTTACATTCTTCTGACCTGCTACTCAGTATTCATTACTACATTCAGTACTCTTTCTTATATAACACTCGTATACCCTGTACCCTCATACTCCAAGTTGGGTGGGCACCATTCCATTCTACTCCAGGTCTCCACTGGTTAGTCTCTTACCTTTCCTCCTCATCATCCTCATCCCCCATGGCATCATCAATGGCGTCATTCATCATCTCCTCCTTCATGTCCATGATTTCACTCTGTCGCTCAAACTCCATCATGATCTTCTGAATCTGAGGCAGTTTCAGCTGTGAAAATTGAATAAATACACAGTGAGGGTTTTTGTAGTTACTTTATGCTGCATTCCAACATTCTAATGTTGGAATGCAGCATAAAGTAGTGTGATGGTGGAGGGTTTTAAGTACTACTCAGACATCCCAAGAATATGGGGATTGGCAGAAGAATCTAAACTATAAATAAAAATAAAAATGCAAGTCATAAATTTTAGTGGTATGTAGGGTGTTGTGTGTTGTTATATATTGTGTTGTGGCTTTGACTCATGTGATGTAGCATAGAGCAGTGTGACGTGTACCATCTGATGTAAAATTGTGTACATGGTGGTTATGCACCTAGTTGTGCTTGCTGCCATAAAATAGATTAAGAAATAAAAGTAGTAGAAAGTAGTAATCACTTGTTTCTTTCCATCAAACAGAATATTTCAGTGATTATTTGACAGACCTGTCTGTTCATGGTGGCCATGGCTTTGGTGACCCCTTTCATAGCCTGTGCCATGCTGTTGTTGGACTTTAGTGTCTGTATCTTTAGACTAACAGCCTGGATGTTTGCTTTCATCATGATGAACTTCTTTACATAGCGCCGTGTGCGAACCAAATCCTTGGCCATGATTTTGACAGCATCCTGCGAAAGTTAAAAACAACAAATTAAAAACAAAAACACATTTAAAATCCTCTATCTAAAAATTACGATGCCCTCATAAAGCACAAGTTATTTTCCTTCATCTAACCATTTGTCCCTGTTTGGCCATTTTCTTGATGTCAGTGATTATCTTTTTCTCCTGTTGCTCCAGTTTCGATCGCTCCCTGTCCAACTCTCTCATGGCACGATTGAGCGCCCTCTGATTCTGCCTCAGCATCTCCTCTGGAGTCTTTCTCCTCCCAAACAGAAACTCCATCTGTTGGAAATACAAAGAGCAAAGTCAAACCTAAATAATGTGTTCACTGTTATATATGATTTAAATATAATTATAAAAAATGCAGATGTAATTTTGGGCTCCTGAATGAATTAATGAATATTTTTGAATATTTGGTTGGTCACAATTATCTCTTGCCAAAATATCCATACTTTATATTAATTTGATTGCTTATCTTGAGAAATGTTTAAAAAATAGTGAAACATTTTGATCACAAAATATGTTAAAACAAAGAGTTCATGTTCATAGTCTCTCAAATTGATAGTGGTGAGGATTTGGTGTTTTCTTTGTCAGACAAAAAAACTTTTGGATTTTGGACTCTTCGGATGACTAATTGATTAGATATCAATGACTTCTTTGTGAGGCATTATTTATCCCTGTTGTCAGTCCAGGTAATCACTCAACAAAGATAGAGAATTAGGTTTTTACGTTATTTCCTGGATTATATTACTCAGCAGTTATTTATGTCACCGGAGGCCCGTAATCTCATCTCAGTCTCGTTTTACTTGACTGTCCTGATCTTTAAATCGCTTTCTACACTCGCCACATAAACTCCACCAGCAACCGACTGAACACGACGGTCATAAACACAAGCCCGACAGAGCGTTACTCTCACCGTGTAGCGGCTTCGTCCTTAGCGAGCTTATATCCAGAAGAGAAACGATGGTTCAGGGCGTCTTCTACGACTCCAACAACAATATTAACGATTTTTGTTTTCTTTCACACTCTTCCGTGTTGCGACAGTTTCACTTCCGGGAAATGACGTCATCATCACCCAGCAGGGGACTAACCTTTTTTTACGGTTACGTCACGCGCGTAATATTTGTCAGAGCTTAGGGTAACTAAGGAAGGAAGTGTAACCTTTCAATATAAGACCGTAAAGGAAAGGAACAGTCGCACGTCTATACAATTTTCAGAGTTAAACATGCCTTTTAAAATATTTAGGAATTATATATCGATGTATATTTATCAGCAGGTTGTATTTTAATCATAAAGTCAATGTAATGAATATAATGAATGCTCATTCGTTATACAGGCTTTTACTTTGTAGGCACAAACGCTTGTCATCCGGTGATAAGCTCATGTTACTGACGCAGTAGTACTGCACATGTGCGTACCTCCATTGTGAACCTCAGATATCTGTGGAGGATGAGTGCTGGTGTTGATGGCTGAAGAGAGAGACTGACTGAACTAATCATGGAAGCTGATCGATGAAATCTGTGGACAAATGGATCATCTGTGGATCAATGGAAAACCCAGGCAGTCACGCCTCCTACAGCCTCTGACATATCTCCAACTATTTTAATATGTGGCCATTCACATCAGCAGCACATCAGCACAAGCTGCTGGTGGTTTGGTGCGGTAGATTGCACCAGGCTGTGTCAGTCTCAAGAGTGGGATGTCATTTAGCCTCTTACCATGCCACAGCTACTCTCCTGTACCCAGAGGACAGCAGCTTCTTCTCTGCAGCAAGGAGACGACGCAGACAAAAGCCTGCGTTAAATGAGGGGTCGGTCCACGGTAAAGGGCAGGAGAATCAGATCCCCTTGATGCAGAGGACGGATGAGAGGACAGCAGGAACTCTCAGAGTGTCATCTGAGCTCAGGAAACTGTGTTTGGAGGATTCCCCCAAAGAGAGAGACCGGCCAGTGATGCAGAAATCAACACTGGATCCCAGGACAGAGAGCCATGAGGTTGTTTTTGGCATATCTCCCTGTCTTTTGGCTCTGACTCAGGGAAGGAGGAAGGCCAGGCGACTGTTTGTGAAAGACGGCGAGTCCTCCCACAGGGCCTCCGTGCTGAAGGTGTGTGAAGAGGCCTTTCGGCGAGGAGTGCAAATCCACAGGGTCAGCAAAAAGGAGCTGGACAGGATGTCATCAGGGCGCGTACATCAAGGAGTGTGTTTGCACGCCAGCGCTTTGAGCTATCTCACTGAACACACGGAGGCTGCACCCAACAGAAAAGAGAACAGCACCCCTCTATGGCTTGTCCTGGAGAGAGTGCAGGACCCGATGAACCTCGGCGCCATCCTGCGCACTGCTTATTTCCTTGGTGTTGACAGAGTCACCAGCAGTCTTCACTACAGCTGTTCACTGTCCCCCGTGGTGAGCAAGGCAAGCTCAGGTGCCATGGAGGTGCTTGAGGTGTATGGATATGAAAAACTGGAAGACATGTTGAAGTTGAAGATGGCACAGGGATGGCAGGCGGTCGGCACTGTGGCGGCTGAGGCAGGCGAGTCGCCGATCCCCATCACCCGGTGTTCAGAGTTCAGGATGACGAAACCCACGTTGCTGCTGATAGGCGGTGAGGGGGAGGGGTTGTCCCAGGAACTGCTCGCTCTGTGCCAAACCCTGCTCACCATCCCAGCTGGCAGAGATTTGTCTACTGGCATGGAGTCTCTGAATGTCTCTGTTGCTACTGGCATTCTGTTGCACTCTCTGCTCTTATCCAGGGGATTGAACAGATCCCGCTAAATGCAATAATGTGCTGAAGTTTAAAGCGCTGTTGACAAAGCAACATCAAACAGTAAAGTGAGCACACTCATCTTCCAGTCACCTCGGTGAAGCTGCCGCTGTTGCTTTGTCTGTCTCAGTGTTGTGTGTCTCCTGATGCGGCTTCAGATGCTGAAGCGTCTTCTTATGACTCTAGTGTTTTGTGTTGTTGTCTTGCTGCACATTAAATGGTGGACTGATCAGACTCATTCCCGATGTTGTCATGTTATGGATTAAAAGGAACCTGAACAATCTACAGTAAAGTGCCTATAATGATTGAACTGTACTGGATTTGTCTGTACCTTAACCAAATATGCAATGAAAAGTGAAACTTTGTCATTACTGAGCAACAGAGTTTAATGTTGATGTGAATAAACAAATAAAAGACTTCCCTACTTTTAGAGTAACGTTTGCTTAAATCTCCACTGGCCAGTTTTGTTTTTGAAAATCACTGAGCCTTTTTGTTTAACTAAGTATATTTGTAGCCTGTTTTGAAAGCTTTGTCTCTTGTAAGAAAGAACAGGCTTCGAGTTGATGGCATCAATAAGTAATTCGTATTTTGACTAAAACTGTAATCATCATTAAACTGTATGAAAAAACTATACTGAAATATGTTTATTCTTGTTTCTCCTTGTTCTGTTTTTGAGTGTTTGTCAGGGTGTAGCTACCACTGAGCATATGATTGTTTGTAGGAATTTCTGGATTTTAACAGCCTCAGATTGATTGTGAGTTTTTTTTATGGATGATTTAGATATGACTAGTATGAACTAGTTAAGATCATTATTGTAGTGTACATTTTGTTTTCTCTTTTTCTTACATTTTGCTAGTCAACATGGTTAACTTGCTTCATTTTTTATGCCTTAGACTAATGATTATTAGAAAGAGCAATTGATTCTTTTATAGCTGCATCGGAAATATAATAATAATATTACTACTACTAATAATAATAATAATAATAATAATAATAACAACAACAGCAACAATAATGATAATAATAAACTGTACCAAAGTGGTAAAATGTATAAAATGCAACTGTGTGTTGGCTGAACTTTCCACGCGGCGGCAGTGTGCACGAGCAGAGCTGCCAGCAAGACAGTTTGATGGGTGAGGAAGAAGAGCGGCGCACACAATGCACTGCACGGCTGACAAGGGTTGTGTCTTCCCCGATATTCACGAATAAATTTCCAATTCAGTAGAAACTTGTGAAGGGGCAGCCGCGAAGCCGTGCGCTTCCTCTCTGCGGGGATCTTCAGTCTGGATTTGGTCTGAAAGAGGACTCGTTGTGCGGAAACCTCGGCGCCTGCTCCAACTTCTCCCAAACATTGGATTTACACAGTGAAGCCTGCATGAAGGAGCTGCTCGGTCCGACGGGGGCTTGGCCGACACCCTCGTTTATGGAAATCGACACCGAGGCTTTGATATTTGGGCCTTGATTTTTTTTTCCTAGTGATGGAGGTCGGAGGAAATTATAGTTGTGCGTGAAGAAGCGATATATTGTTACTTAATGTCAGTTTGGGTGCTATAAAAGGCGTCCGCTGTCCCTGGGTAATAAAAGGGGGTTGTTGTTTAGCCGGCTAACGCTGGAGTGCTAGCGTTACGTCTTTCCTTTGATGTGATGCGAATTCAACCATTACTATCGGCCATTAACGTTTCGACATAAAAAAATCCCTTCTTGTGGTCGGTTAACATTAGCCTCGCATAGTGACGCATGGTCTTTCAAATTTCACAGAACAATTTCAAGAATATAATTTTATTCTTATGTCGTGGGCTGAATATACCGTAATGTGTTGAGTTAGCCGTGCGAGCGACAAGCTAATTGGCTGGAGTCAACACTGAGCTAACTAGCAGTAGCGTTAAGTACTCAAACCCAACCAGACAGCTGTTTTACTTTTGTTATTGTGAGTAACGTAAGAAATAAACGATTTATGTTTCAGATTACCACGGTAGCATGTCATCGCAGTTGCTGTGTTAGCGTGAGATATTTGGGTTAGTGGCCTCGCTACCCAGCTAAACGTATCATTTTGCTAGTAAATTTGCCAGTGATTACACAAATATAGGAAATCCTACTGTTGTGTTGAGTAATACCTGCGTTGGCGTGTGTTTCTTTGCGAAACATTGTCAGGGGCGATTCGGCTCTTTTTGTCGGCAACGCAATTCCACTTGTCTTTTTTTGTTTACATGCGTGTAACTTATATTGTAGTCGGTTGAATTTCGAGCTAGCTAGCTACTGTTAGCCTTATCCGAGACACAATCAGCTATGTCCTGACATTTGTGTGTGTGTGTGTCTTGGATTATTTAAATTCCACTCTGGATCTGAGCTTCATTGAGATGACACTAAAATTTCGCCGAAAGAAAGGCACAGATGCCAATGGACTCTTGTCAAAGGACGGTAAATAATAACCACTGGTGTCATTAACGCCATTTTAACAGAGGCTCTCTGCGAGGGCCTGTGTGGTGGTGGTTTATTTGCGGTTCGGTGCCTTCCACCGGACCGGGACTTGAATAAAGTGCCTTTGGTCTCACTGGAGTTACAGAAGGAGGCGCCGTTTGAACATGGAAGGCCCGAGCCGAAGCACTGGATTCCGGCAGAGCCGACGCTCCCGATCTCAGCGCGACAGGGAGCGGCGGAGGCGGAGAGTGGACCTTGCTGAGGAGCGGGCCACATCCCTGTCCTCGGGCTCAGATCGAGAGGCGTGTGGGACAAACAGTGTACTAGGTCCCGGTGGGAGAGAATGTCGGCCCGGTTTTGGCAGACACAGGCCCCCACGCCGGAGGAAGAGAGAGTCAGTCTCCTGTGAAGAAGACATCATTGATGGCTTTGCTATTGCGAGCTTTATCAGCTTGGAGGCACTGGAGGTAACTAGATTTTACACGCAGGCATCAGCTGTCATCCGTCATCCAGCATTTATTCCCTGCCTCAGTGAAAACAAAGTGATGAATGACTCCTGAATGTCCCTGGCAGGCATTTGACACAATAATTTCCTCCAAATTATTTAAATTGATTGGATTTAAACACACATTTTAATTGTAGTCCTGTTAACACCTCTCACGACCTCAAGTCATACTTAGTTGTCCGAGGTATTTAAAAAATGATTGTTATTATTATTATTGAATACCTCAGCTATGAACATTCCTTGCTTGTAGAAATCACTACACCCAGGCCAAGCCCAAAACCCTGAGGCATCCATCTGATGGGTTCTGAAGAAGCCTCAATTATTCATGGTCTTATTCTGTGAGGTGTTGATGAGCTGCCAAATGGTTTCTCAGGAAAAGAAATGAACAACACATGACTATAATGCAGGACTACAATTGTGGATTAATAACCCCAAAACTTTCTATTTGAGTCCATGGCCCAGGCTCTTTTCCAAATAGTTTCATTCCTTGCTGACTCAGGTCAGTCATCTGTGCATCAAAACAAAAGTGACATGGTTTCTGAGATCAGTGGTAGTTGGTGAGAGGTTCTACCTTGTATGTAGAGCTTTCATATGTTCTTAGTGACACTATGCAATTGATTTGGCATGCTGATGAACAGAATCGGTTAGTATCAGTTAAGATGCCCTCAGGATGAGTTCGATGGTATTTGCTCTTGACTTCCACATCAGGACAGGAAATTGTTTGTCTATAGGTTATGTTGCAAAACTGCTGAGTTACACATATGCAAACACTTGTGTGTGTGTATGTATGTATGTATGTATGTATAGATAGATAGATAGATAGATAGATCGATCGATAGATAGATTGTATAATTTCCAATCAAACAACACAAACATCAACTATACATTATCAATGAATCTTACAAGAACCATAAACTGAATAATTCTATTTAATATCACCTGAAATAAAAGGATATTTGTGTATTGGATTGCACTTATATTATGTTTTGGAATTATAATTGAAAAAAATTCAGATTTCTTGATGGTTTCCCATTTTCCCAACAACTTTCCTCAGCCTTAAAAGAGCACTTTGTAAATAGTGTTTTTTGCACTAGTCATCGGTAGCAAGTGTTTTTAGTCTCCACATTTTTCGTCGATGCTCAAATTCAAAACTCTGTCCGTTGCAGTACATTCTTAAAATCTAAGTTCTGTTGTGAATGACGTGTTTAAAATGAAGTGATTGAGTGTTTTCAAAAATGATTCCAATACATACCAATCCCACAAACAGCTGCAGTAACAGTCTTGTGCACGTTTCATTACATCATTCCAGTGTTTCTATTTTTTGCCTTTAGTCATGGTAGAAGCTATGCAGAAATGAGGTCTTTCAGGACATTTATCATCATCTAGCCAGCCTATGATCTTTAGCAGTACAATTTTTCCTTTTTGGTACATGCCTAAACACTACATTTTTAAAATCTTTTATCAGATGGACTGCTCACTGAAGCCCAGTCAGCGCACTGATATGCTGGGAAGGCGGAATAAGGGGAAAAGAGGGCCAGAGGAGAATGGTGGCGGACCACTCTCAGAGCCTGAGGAAGGAGGCCCACACTGTTACCCCAGCAGCGTTGTGAAGAGTAGAAACAAGAGAAGAAAGATAGAGGTGAAGTTTATTTTGTATTTATTGCTCAGGGGCATCTTAATGTTTTTCATTTTCATCTTATCATGTCAGAGGTTGAACTACTTCTTAATCAAATAGCTTTGTTTACATTTCCTTAGCACTGCTGACTATCTTGTCATTGAAAGTGCTCTAGTAGAACTGGTTTTCACACGCCACACGCATAAGTTCTAACGTCACCTGCCATTCAAGGGTGTGTGTTTTTTTCGATTAGGCATGGTGATTCCATGCAACCAGCAAAGATTACTTTTTGTAAACATATTTTACATTTTTAAAAATCACCATAAACAATATGTTTTCCCAGCCACTTTTACAACATAGCTGTTAAGATTTGGAGTTGATGATATGAATGTGTTTTATAGGGAAACCCTTTGGAGACTGGCTACATTGTAAGTTTTTTTTCTGATGATGTATTGAATGTTCCCACTTATTAGTGTTGCACATTCTTTCTGCAACTGTCTTTAAAACTGCCTGAATTATTGTATTACATGCAAAGCTTAATGTTTTGTTTTGCTGTCTTAATACAGTGTGACACTGAGAGTGACACAGGAGACAAGGTGTGTAACTGCTTATCTTACACTACTGTAATAATATCAGGTTTTTTATTTGACATCATTTGGCTGCTTTGGCTTGCTTTGTTTAAAAGAGCTCTGTTGCCCTTACTAATAAAGCAGTAGAAAGTGTTTAATATACACTGTATTAATCATTTCTATAGCTCTACAGCTGCTAATTCTACAACTGTCCATCACAGTGTCATTTTGTTGATGTGATATAATTACATACATTGATAAGTGTCATGTTGACTTTAATTGTGTATAGATAGAGCATAATTCCAAAGTAACGTTTTTTCTGTCTCTTGCCAGGCCTCTGACAATGACATGGATCCTGTATTCACAGTCAGCACTAGAAAAGGTATGAGGGATCTCCACTTTTTCCTGCTTTATATTAATCAGAAAATGAACTAATGTGTCAGTCTGATTTAAGTCTGACTAACTGATGTTAGTCACTCATCTGATAATTAAAGAGGCATCCAGCAGGCACAGCCCTGTACAATGACATAAACATAATACTGAATGATGACTTTTTTTATTTGTGTGGGTATTTTGATTATGATTAGCGAGTCTCACCTAGAAGGTGATTTATGTAAGTGCAAGAAACAATGTTTCTTTGTGACATGAAAAGAACATGAAAGGCCTGCTTCATTACAAGTGATAGAGATTCAAATCAATTTTTTGGCTCAGTTCAGGCTCGTGTTATATTTAGTCTAATCAGGCCGGCATTGTTTGTCTTGGGTTTGTGCATGATTATGTGTAAAACCCACATGTATCCAATCAGGATCGATTATGTGGTGTGTCATAATCACAGAGGCTGCTCATCATTAATTGGTGATGATGGTGCCATAGTTTTGTCTACTGTTAAGGACAAATGAGTTTTGGTTGGACTGTGTTTTGATGCATATTTCTGATAGTATGATATGTACTGACCAATGAGTACATTGCCCCCAAATCTAAAAACAATAGCTCTCTGCATTAAAGTCACTGGGATGATTTTTATGAAAAGTAGCATAAAGACACACACAGTATAATGAATAAGTCAATAATGGCAAAGCATTGCCCACTTGATCGGTAAATCAGAAAACAGTTTTGAACCAGGTCTCTGTCATGCTCAATTTTTTGCCTGTTCATTAATAAAACACTGAATTAGAGATCTGTGAATGTCCAATGTTGAGCAACATTGAGTGATATTGTTTGTTTTAGTAGTGGAACCCACCTCTTCAAACATGGGCACATCCATGGGCAAAAACTGCCCGTCTATATCGGCCCGTAGTGGTGGTGTCTCACGGCTGATGGTGACCCCGCGAGTATCTGGCCTGGAGCGAAGTCAGGAGAAAAACTTGGAGCCGCATTTTCCGGAACCTGTTTCCTCTTCTACCTCTTCTGCCTCCTTTTGTCTGCCTTCCCAATCTGCGGTCACAGTCATGGGTGCGGTACCACGACCCAACCCAGTAAACGGAAATGGAAGCCGCCACAACTGCAGTCCTCCACTCTCCAAACCCAAGGCTTTCCTCACTATGCCTGGACGATCTCACTCCATCTACAACATCAACAACAGGTATGTAACTTGGGAGTACCTACATCCTATTCTTTTTTAAATATTGTTTTTCTTTTTAATCTTACCGGTCTTTTATTTTGTCTTAGAAAGCAGGAATCCTGTTTGACATTTAAGTTTTATTCCTCTCAGGAGCAGCACCCCACTGAAACATCAGTCATCTGCTTCATCAGTTGCGTCTTCCTCATCCTCCATGCGCCCCCCAACTCCCTCCACCAGTGTGTCACTACCCTACATTAGGGGCTCCGGTTCCTCAGGGCCCCTCCGACCTCCATCCCGAACCAGTGCCGGGGCACTGTACACATCGTCTCCTGGCCTTCCACCCCCTCCCCCACTGCTACAAGGGCCAGCAGCAGCAGGTACAGTCAACCAACCAGAACATTAAATTTCACTGCTGTTAAAGTCTTTTGGTCTTTCAGCTGTTTTTGGGAACACTGTGACTAAACCAAACCCAGACTTCCTCTGGTGGTTGTCTAGGGAGGAAATTGTGTATTGATGAACTGAGACCTGAGCACAGCTGAGTATTGAATTTTTTTATAAAGCAGATTTTTACGGTACATAATACATTTGGAAACTGGAAAGGACTCCCCTTAAGTCATAACTGTATTCTTCTTGTTTTTGTTTAAATTAATCTAGCAACTGTTACAACCAAACCACACTTTATCAACACTTGCATTTAAGAGCTAATCTGCGATTTGTATTTATCAGCGTCTCAGGCACCCTCTGTTTTAGACAGGGAATTTCTGCATCAGAGCTTAATCTCCCACTTTTTCAATTCAACAGAACGTGAGGGCAGACGCAGTGTTCCAGGGGCTGAAAATAATGCAGCTGCTGCTGGGCGCTCCACTCCTGGTGGTCCATCAGCATCAAGCTCAGCCCCGGGTTCATCAAGCCGGACGTCTCAGAACCAGCCAAGCATCCCACCCCTGGCCTTTCAGTTCCATCAGCACAACCACCAACACCAACATACACACACGCACCAACACTTCACACCCTTCCTTCACCCCACAGCTACTGCACCACCACTGGTGAGATGATCTTTATTATTATATATATTTTTGTTGACGTTCCAGTGTTTTGAAGATGCTTTACCCACTGTCTATTTTTGTCTTTTAGTTTGATAAGTATCCAGGCAAAATGGATGGGCTGTACCGACACCCTGTAAGTATCTTATGTCAATGTATTGAATACATATGGGTCATATAAAAAACATCTGCATTAAGTTATTAAGTCGTCATTTAATTATATATATGTTTGTCTGTGCCATGCAAGTTCTTCCCACAATATCCACCACCCTCTGTGCCGAGCATCCAGCCTGTGATTCCTCCAACCGGGCCTTTCAGCTCCTTGCAAGGAGCATTTCAGCCAAAGGTGAGAGGAGCTCTCCTTGTGCCCTTACAACAGTTACCAAAGCAACGGTTTGGCTGTCACACTGAATGAATGGTGAAAATGAATGTAATATAAAAGTTAGGATATCCTCGGCAGAAAGAATGAATTGTGGAGTACTGACTCTTTTAAATAAGTGGTGCAACCCATGGAAACTAACTAACGGCAAATGAAAATAATTACGTTATGTTGTTGTAGGCCTTTACAGTAATAGGTTGTGGCTGATGTGTTGTGCTGTGTGTGACAGCCTCTTGTCCCTCAGGGAACGGGTCCCGATATATCTGCACGACTTGGGGTTGTGCCTCACCACCTGCAGCCTAAAGACCCCAGGGTAAGGAGAGTATGCTTATTTGTGACCTGTTTGCATCGTCCCACCCTTGATATTTTATTTACATTAAAATGTACCGATGAGGATAATCAATTTAGGCTGTGATGTGCTGCTACGTGGGCTTAGTCAGGGCAGTAAAGTATACGATGCACTGATTAAAAGTGGTTTTGCACTTCTGTTCTCTTGTAGCTAACTGATCCATTTGGGACATCGTTGAAAGTCAGTAATGTAAGCAAAAACAGATGCTTTTAAATCCCTTTGCTTTTTAAACCTTTTAAACCTTTTTTAGTTTCTGACTGCTGAACTTACTCTTTGCACTACTCTCATTTAACTTTGACTGCCGCTGGTTTGGTCTCTACCCTTGCACACCCAGTTAGATATTTTGGATTAGCACATGTAATATTTTTTATATTCCCAAACGTTACTAACCTCAAATCTCCAGGTAGAAACCACAGTCTTTGACAGACACTAGACAAGATGATTTTGAAGAAGAAGTGGGACATCTGACTTTGTGTGCAAAGGCTCAAACTTTGTACATGCAAGATTCATGGAATAACATGGTAACCTCCTATGATTTTTTTTTTTTTGTGCTGTGTAGAAACCTGGAAAATGGTGTGCTATGCATGTATATGTGGCCTGGATGATTCTAAGCCATCAGAAAAAAGTAAAGGTATGTGTTTATTATTGCAATCATTGGATGACATTTTCTAGATTCATTTCCAGCAAAAGAAGTTACTTTGTGGTAACCCGTTAAAATAACCCTGTATACCTTTTTCAGCTGATGCAAGCTGATCCTCACAAGCTGGACTTCCGTACTGACCTGCTGGCCCGTCTTCCTGGAGCAGGGGGACTTGGCCCCCTTGGGTCCATCGGAGGAGGCCTTCCTCCTACGCATGACCTGACCAGACCTCCTACTCTGTTTTCAGCTACAGGTACGTTTTTCTCTGTCAAGAGCAGCTGAGAGAATGTGAATTAACTTTTAAATGTGTAATGATAGAAAAGATTCAAGCTGTTTAGGCTGCCTTTCTTCAGTTTTCTAGTCTAGTGTATTATTTACACATATTCCACTCATAATTTGACCGATTTCTACTGAAATTATGAATTGCTTCTCTTTATATCTCTTGCGATGTTTTCAAAGCTCTTGTACACTTACTGTCTGCATCCCAGTGTGGCGTGTATGTTAATAGCTTGATGTGCTTGATTTGATTACTCATAACGTTGTTTTGGTGTACTACTGCTTTTTTCCCTTAGGTGCAGTCAATCCTTCCTCAGCTCCATTCATCTCTCCATCAACGCCCCACTCTTCTTTCCTTGCACCAACTGCACACTTGGGTAAGAGCCACCTGAAATACACATCAATCAAGTCAGAAGAATTTGTGTTTTTTCCTTTTTTTTCCTTTTTTTTTGTCATGTTCACGATCACTTTGCATTACACTACCCTACAACAGTCTCAGTTCCCACCTCACACCCGTTTCATTAGAGTCCTCTGACCCGCTACCCAGTAGTCATTCAGTGTATTGTTGTCACAATTGTTAAATGTAACTAGGGCTGCAACGATTAGTCGCCGTCGTCGACGTCGTCGACTATTAAAAATGGTCGACCAGAAATTTTGTGGTCGTCCAGTCGTATATTATTTTAAGCAACATGATGAACGCCATTCAATTCATTAGAATACATGCAAATAAAGTTGCAGTGCACCACCGGAAACGTAAGGGGCAGTAGCCTGCACCACCTGCGCCCATATTGAACTAAACACTGAAGAAGTTCAATAGCAATAGCAACGATGCAGTAGCAACGATGGCTGAAGCAGAGGTGCATAGTGATGTTAGCGTGAGACCGCGAATGTCTAAAGTATTGTCGGGAAAATAAAGAAAATAAACACGTCAAGTGGACTAAAGTAACAATAGCTAGGCTACTTTCAGGCCCCTTTCTTAAAAGATGCTGTTAATTTTGTTTACACGTACCAGGATGTCCAAAGCCGACGACGACCGTCATGTTACGGTGCTAAAACTGTGTTTCACCTTTTCACATGTCTGAGGAACACCCGGAGTTTTTCAAAGTAACGTTAACGTTATTTTCAGTGACTGAAACCTCCGGTTAAGCCCCATTTGAAAAAAATATGCGTCTTTACTATGATACTGTAACGTCCGACCGGACCTATCAGGAAGACGAGGAGTTGTACAGCAGCCCTCTTTATTGGTAACATTTCTCAAATACAACCTGGTCACTGTTGGCCGCAACCACGCCAAACACAACAGAACAACAAAACTTCCTTATTTATTACACACGGCTCTCTCCACCAACCGGACGCATTCACAGACTGTGGGACATCACAGAACTCTCACAATAACACTGAACATTAGTGCAGGATCGCTACAATACTATTATATGCATCACTAGTGGACACATTGCCTCTAATACTTCACAAAGCTCAATACACATAAAGATACACTGTTTTTCAATGCAATCCAATGAATACCCAACTTTGTTAAAAACGGGAAACGTAGCAAATAATCGATAATCGTTGACTAATTGAAACATTTGATTATAGATTAGTCGACAAAAAAATAATCATTAGTTGCAGCCCTAAATGTAACCTGTTCACAAAATGTTATTCTTACAGAAACATCATTCCATTAAAAACAGTCATTCTAATGACCTGAATGTTTCAGATCCATATGGCCGTTCCCCACCTTTCACTCCACTGGGAGCCCTGGGTTCTGGTGCCTTTGGAGGTCTTGGCAGCCCAAACCTGGGTCAGTCTCATACTGTCTTTTTTATTAAAACACAAGAATTAAGTGATATGTTTTTTTTAAAACTCAGTCTTAGTATAATCCTCACATGTATATTTTGAGTTAGTGGGCATATTGGTGTGGAACAGTTAAAGGGGCTGTATTTGTAGTGGTGTGTACTTTTAGAAGCAGGTCAGACAATGGATGCTTCAAGTGAATGCATCTCAAGGCTTGTTAGATGCCAGAACACCGAGCCAGCTTTTTGAATATCTGCATGTACATATTTGAATTGCCACATCATCTTGCTGCTCTTTCTCTCTGCAGTGACCTCAGAGTGATATCTTTTTTCACATGACTCCACCTACTAATAGATTCATCAGCCAACATGGCTCATCCTCAAAAAAAGCTTTCAGACTTAAAACGGTGGAGGCATGTCATGTTAAAATATCACTTGGTTTAATTTGTTATGTTTGCATATTAATAATTATTTTAATTACCTTTTTATTTTTCATTTAGAATAATGAGGATAGCAGGTACAGTGATGATTTAGTTCAATCCATGATCACAAGCAGATTTGTTTTCCCCATTTATCAGTTTAAGCGTAGGTAGGATTACAGTACCAAGATTTTCTTTGGTTGGTTACAGCCCATCATTATTGATACTGCAAGGTATGGGACCGTATATACATGTGCTTTTTCTTTGTTTTCAACATTTTTTTGTCTGCAGCAGGCTCTATGTTTGGCCATAAAGACTCACCAGCCGGCCTGTCCACCCCCAACCATCATGACGCATGGAACCGTCTACACGGTGGTCCATCTGGGTTCCCTGTTGGCCCCAGCTGGGCTAAAGGAGCTGACAAGAGGGATGATCGGGATCGGGGGAAGGATGGAGAGAGGAGAGATATCCCCCACATCAAGGATGAAAAGGACAGGTGAGTTGGAAATTCATCTGATTTATTTTAATATTGGCTTTAAATTCAACTTAATAACACAATATGGTGTTAAGTAAGTAGTTGCAACATTACCCCTGCCATTTCTAATATCACATAATTTCCACTTGAATTGCAAAATGTTGACAAAAATGAGCAATGGCACATCTAAACAATCTTAAAAAACTTGTTGACATGTTAATATATTATAGCCCATTAGGTCAGTGCATCTTTTTCACTTTTACACTGTATACTGTAATTCTATTTGGGGCATGCTCTTTAAAAATGTTTGATTCGTAAAAAAATCAGTAATATGAAAATACTATTAGAAATGAGTATAATATTATTTTAAAATGCCAGTCAAACATTCTTAAAGCCTTAGTAATTTCACATTGCTTACTCTTTGACAAACCATCCAAAACTCAAAGGCAATCTGTGTACTGTCATATTAATACACAAATAGTTTCAATGATTTAGCACCAGGGACGGTTACATCTACAACTTTAAATGTGCCATGGTTTGAACTTTGTACACTTTGTTTTGCAGAGACAATATGTTGTATGGCCGACAACCAGTGAGAATGTCTCCGGTTGCTCCTTCCTTCAAGCCCCGCAGTAGCACCCCAGTGTCCCATATTAATGGACACACAAACGCCCTCGGTGGGAGCAGTGGACCTATTGAGGACCTGACACGTGGCTTAAATAGAGACAGAGACCGCGAGCGAGACAATGGGGACAAGAGGACACTGCCAACAGTGTCTTCACGAGGGCCTCCTCTTGCATCTTCAACTTTAATAGCAGATAGGGACAGACCACGTTCTTCGTCATCCTCTGTGCTCACCACCCCACCACCCTCCATTCGCTCTGTCCCATCTCCTTTGGACCTTTACCCCCGTCCATTAGCCCCAACAGCACATAGCCACCACAGTGAACCCTCACACTCCCAAAGAGACAGTAACCTCCCTGCTTCTTCTGCAGCTTCTGCCTCAGTTAGTTCTTTGTCTCAGTCCAGGAAGACTGACCGGACCACAACACCTGTCACCAAACCTCCTATGCTGCTCCCACCAGTAAAAGTCAAAGAGGAGCGTAAAGAGGAGCCAGAGCACATCCCCATCACCCTGCCTCCCCCAGTGCCCAACCACAGTTTTGACCGCCCCAATAGCCATCCACATCACCACAGGTCTGGCACCCCTTCCTCCTCTTTATCACTAACTCCCACTCCCGGTGTTCCTCTTCCACCACCCACTCCAAACCCTTCCTCCCACCAACACCTTTCTCTGCTGGACCGCTCACGAGCTCTTGAAGCATATCTGGGAAGCACAGCTGGAGCTCCAGGGCTCATAGTGGGTGCAGGAGAACGTTTCCACCATGGTCCAGGCCAAGGACCATCACACGGCCCCCATAGCTTCACTTGGGATCCCTGGAGGGAGCTGGCAGCACAGCAGCAACATCAGCATCGTAGGGAGGCTTTGGCACTTCGGTCAGACCCACATTTAGCCCTGCGATCTGATCCACATCTGGCCCGGCTGCTGCAGCATCAGCGCCTTCTGGAGGCAGAGAGGGTTGCAGCTGTAGCAGCTGCAGCAGCAGCCAGCCCTCACCATCCTCCAACTTCTACCTCTGCTGCCTCCACCTCTGCAGTCCGCCAAGATTTTGGCCTTATGGCTCATCATTTTGACCGCCCGCATCAGCTGGGACACACAGGTGGAGGACTAATCGATGAAGAGCAACGTGCCCAGATCCTGAGGGAAGACTTTGAGCGGGCTCGCTTCTTTGGGATGCACCCACATCTCCCTGCTGGTTCTCACCTCTCAAGTCCTTCTCATGCTGCTACTGCCACTCACCTGGAGCTCCACCCAGGCCTTCTCTCCCACGCACTCCCCCCAGGAGCCTCTGCTGCTTCACAGCACCATCCGGGCCTCTACTCCCGACTTGGCCCACTAAACCCACACAGTGTGCCCAACGGCATCCTGGCAAAAGGCCCTGCAGGACTGGTAGGGGCTCTGTCAGTGGGGGCACCTCCTCCACTCATTCCATCCATCACCAGCCGGTCGGCCACACCCCCTCGCAGACTCGGAGGGCCAGGTGAGCTGGCACTGTACAGCACCCACAAAGACGGAGACTCCAGATAGTACAGGGACAATATTGGAGGCGATTCAGGGAGATGTCAGGATCACTGTGCTGCTCTCAACCTGCCCCCTTTCCCCCTGGTGGACTACTCAACCCTGCTCTCTCAGTTACACAACCAAACCAGTTTTAGTCTCCCCCAAAAGACGGGTTGCCATGACTTGCTGGAGGCGATGGTAGAGAGGGAAATGCAAGAATCATCATTGTGACTTGGAATATGCCCAATGGTTCTATGAGTGCAATTTAAAGGTACAAGGTTTCTGTGCATCCCTGGTGTATTTTTATTTTCGGCTGTTGGTTATCACACACTCACTTTTGAAAGGTGTAAGAAGAGGCAGAGGACTTTTTTTTTTTGTCAGGTGAAATATGATCCATGCATTTTGAGCAAACCTTTTCCAGGCGGATTGGAAATAACTTCCAGAGGGATGTATACTTAAAGTACATGTCAAGGGTTCATCCTCAGCTTGGTTAACTCATGGGATATTTTAAAGCCACCCTCTTCTACATAAAACAAGCCTGATTGGGTGCTGCAGATGAGGGTTTTTAGAAAAACAGTGGTAAAGTGGTGCTCTCTGTTCTGTCTTTGTCGTTTTGTCAGTGTGAAAAGACAGATTATTGACGAGACAATTTAACAAATATCAGTAAGCGTTGTACCTCAGTTTTCTGCTTTACCCAAAAATCTAACCCTCGGCTACACTGATGATGAGATTCAACCTTTTGGCTTGTTTTTAGTCAAAGGGTGAATGGCAAAATGAACTGTGCTACTGTGTGAACGAACACAGTATTTTAGAGCTTCCTGTAACTGTTTCCCAGTCTCCTCTTGACTATACGAGCAGGACCAGATTATAGTAGTCTAGAAAATTTGCCTTTGTAATTATTATTCTTAACATTAATTATCTTCTATTATAATAAATATATTCACTGTTATGTTATTTGTATTTGTTTCGGGCATCAACCAGTACTCTCTCCCCAGGTATTAATATGTTTCCAGTCATGCAAAAGACAAAGCAGAAGGCTTGCTTCACAGAAAACTTTGTACTGCTTGTGAACATTAAGCCTTAAATCATTTGCAACCTCTGGCCTCTTCAAGGATCTCATCTATAACTTTATTATGCTATGAGGGAGGTTTGCTTCTTTGTCACTGGTTGTGTGCTATATCCATTTGGGACTATGGGAGCCTTGTACATTGAACTGTTCAAGTTGTTTCATCAACAGAAATAAGTTATATACATGGATAAGTGGGACATCTGCTGAAGAACTAAAAAAAAAAAAGGACTTGTGTCAAAAGACAACTTGACATTGGGTATCCTGAGAGGGGAAAGACTGGGTCGATTATTTTAATATGACCATTTTATACCTTTCAAACCCCTCCCCTAGAGACCACAAAGATTAATTATTAAATGAACATGTTGTTTACTCTGTTGTGTGGGTCTTTTATTCAGAGTCTTTTTGATTATTTTAAGTGCATCTAATAATTTCTTTTCATTGCTTATCTGCTCATTCCTTCTCAATTCATTGTTTAGTTGGTAGATTTGCCTTAGCAAAAAATGTAAAAAAAAATCCGTCACAATATCTTAGTTCACATTGAAAAAAATTATAATACATTGTACAAAGATGGCAAACACAACAAAATGTGTGCATATTAACATTTTAGAAGCTGTTAACAAGTTTCTTTTTTTTAAATGGACATTCAATTTTTAGTCATCTTTATTAAATCTGGTATTTTATACTCTTATCTGAGCTTCTTCATACAATGATAGAGATTATCTCCTGATCTAAAAGAACGTCCTACCAAGATTTAAAGAAATTATTTTCATTGTTGATCAGGTTGTGATGGCGTTACATTCTGTGTTTTGTTGACAAATTGTCCTAAACTCTGCTTATCAGTTAATTAATTTACGCTTAGTTTATGCCTGAGTTCACAGGTAGTTTCAGTTCTAAATCTGAAATTTAAGAGGTAATGGAAACATACATTACTTAAATAGGGTTTCATTTATTTGTAAGCCTCATATATAACATTTACCAAACTGTTACGGTCCTTTGACAAATGTATCAAAAAGCAATAAACGCATGATTTTTAATTTTATTTAATTTCCATCCATTTGATAAAACCCAAGTTTTACAAATACTATTGAAATTATATTGTTTAGTTTTCCAGCAGCCCAAAGTGAGGTCTTCAGATGTCTTCAGCCATCTAACCAATAGTCCAAACATAAATACATAAATAAATACAAATTCATTGGTGATAGAGAAAGGCCTTAAATACTAAGTGCTATCTACGAGCCCAAAACTCGTAGATATTTTTTAAATACCTTATCAAAATAATTTCACATTAAATCTCCTGCCGACAGCCAATCAACTAATTGACGGTTTTAGAAAATCTATTTTGAAAATTTTATTTGAAACTTATTTTTACATTATAAAAATTTTCAGGTGAACAAAACACACACACACACACACTTAAATATTTTTTCATTCTCTTTAATCACTATTTCTCTTCCTCCTCTATAATCATCTATTTGGTTAACTTGATAAGGACCGCATTGTAAAATATCATTAATTGGGGCAGTGACCCGGAGATAAATAATACTTTATTCATCTCCTTACACTCACCGACGTTTTAAAAAGCGACGTTTTAACATTAACAAATATCTAAATTTTAAGTGCCGCGCTTGTCTACATCTCGCGAGATTTCCCGATGCTCAGTACTTTGTCAGCAGCAGCGCTCCTCCACCATTTCGCTGCGTAAAGTCTCCTCCCCGCGACCGCTACATTCTGCGCCGAAACCCAGTCTCTCCCGGTCCGTAATTTAACTTCTTTCCACCGACCTGGTGGTACCTCGTTGGGTACCGGGAGACAGTTTGGATTATTGGCATTACGGATTGAGTGTGATTTTTCGCGGATGACGACTCCTTCAACGAGAATTTAGTAAAAGAAAATCGGTCGGAAATTTCAGGTAGGTGGGAACTTAAGATGGCGGCCTCGAGAAGGAGGGGGGCAAGGAGGAAGTAATAGGGGGATTTGAGGGGGGCTCAGATGAACGACTAGACACCCGCCGACAACCTTTTATTTGATGCTGTACGTAAAACGCTTTGCGTTAAAATATGTTGACAGTAAATTGATCCAAGGCAGGCGAATAAGAACATTGCGACATCAATTCAAAATAAGCTCTACGAAATGACTTACGGCTGAAACACCCTTTCCTTATCGTCGCTTTTAAAGTGTCAGCCGTGGTGGGACTGTGTGGTTCCCCCTAAATCTCCCGTGGAATCGTTGCAAAATTTATATGGAACTTTCTAACATTGCTTTTTTACTTATTTGAATAATTCGATTGAAAAAAATTGTTATCAAGGCTTAAAAGTGAACATTTAAAAAAGGATTTTATTTAGTTCAGAGATTTGACCCCACGCTATGACGTCACAAATGGCTGCCCCCCCTCCTTCTGTCGTGCATGCAGAAGCGGGTTTTAATGCGACTTTTTGTTTTTTTGTCTCCCCGTGAAGTAACTTATCATATGTGTCGGCATAAATAAACGGACTCCTTTACCATCTGGAGCATTACATAACTGAGGGTGGGATGTGGCGCTTGCGCATGAAACGAACGCACCCGTCTACTAACTCTTCTAGCTTGCTTGTTAGCAGCACTGCCACCCAAGCACTGTTATTGTGAGCGCTAACGTTAGCTAGCTACCCACACTAGCTAAACCGGTGTTTGGTAGAAATGTGTTCTCTCATCGACTAGAGCTTCCATACAACGACAACCTAAGACTGGTTCATCTGTATTTAACGTGTCGCGTCTGTAGTGCTTTAAAACCACCACAACCTTACATTGAGCTCAAAACAGATACCTGTCCGGCGCCCAACCAAAACTAAACACCGACCCACCACACAGGGCAGTGGTCTTGGAGACAGTATTTAGACGGGTAACGGGATTTCGCTACAATTAACCACTCATTCGTGTGGTTATTATTAAAAGAAAGAAAAAAACGACTGTCACTACTCAGACTAGAAAGAAAAGTCGATTCATATTTGATTTATTACCCACAACCACGGCGCACAACTACTAAGAGAATATGTATTTTCTGAATGTAAAGAAATAGTCTGCGAAAGCTACAACTAGCCCCACTGAACCAAATTTACATTTACCAAAACAATAAATGAATTACCGGGGGCCCGCGCGCCTGGTCACCGGCTTTTAGGTTGAGAGCGCATGTTGCAGAATGAACATGTTCCGGTGGGCGACTGCAGCAGTGGCAGAATCAGATCTGAGCTAGTTAACGTTTAATGCAGCTTCTCTCCGAGTGTGTGTGCGTGTGTTTTTAATACAGCTGCAAGACACGGCTAAACACACTTGCTACAGTCCTAGCATTGGCTTGTCTAGCTCGGCTGAGGGCAGCAGCAGTGAGGGCGGCAGTGTTGACGTGATATGATACACAGCGTCCCACACATTGTAATATGTTTGTTCACTGATTGTACATCTAATTACATTTTTTATTATTATTTCAGCGTGCCTTTACCCAAATGTCATTGTATTCAAAGTATGATGTCAGATATTCAAATCCACCATCATTCTTTCTTTAAGGAAAAGTGTGAAAATTAAGTTGACATGAGTCAATGCAGAAAATGGACCTTGATTTACAGTTATATTCTGATTATATATATAAAGTAATCAAAGCAGTGGATGGACCCTCCATGGAGGGTCTGAGCGGGAGGAAGCTGATATAGTGTTAACAACTATTTTGTAAAGGGTGGCAACAAATATTGTCATTTCAGATTAGGGTGCAGATTATATTATAGTACTGTCACAAGTGCATTACAGAACTGTTTTTGTGTGTGTGTGTTTTTTTAGAATATGTGGAGGGGACCTTAAATTCAGCATCCTGGAAGTAGAAAGCTCAGAAGATCTGTCTCTCACACCACAGACAGGTAAGACTGCTTTGCTTTGCACACGTACAATACTATAACTTGCTTATGGACTTTTCTAAAGTTTAAATTGAGAATTTTCACTAAACATGTAGCAAACATCATGTTCATACATCCAAATTTTTTCCATGTTCAATTTGTCGTGTCCTAGTTTGTTTTTCAGCCTGCCCTTTTGTACAGACACTTTGTTAATGACCTGTATCATGCTCCAGGTGCACTGTTTGAACGGGACAGCACAGAGAAGGCAGGATCTGGGGAGGAGGCGGTGCGGCAGCGTGCCTCTCCGGCTGTGGATTTGCTGGGTGGCAACCCCCAGGCTGCACAGAATGTGGCTGGGGAGTCACCTCGGCATGCCCCGCAGCCGGTCACAGCTGCCTCCCGCTCAGACCCTCCACTCACCAGTCCGTCCACTCTGCCTGAGAGCAACAACTCAGCGTTTCTCGGGATGGAGAATGCCACTCCAACATCAATGCCCCTTAAAGACTCAAAGACATCAAAGACTCTTCTCATCAGCGGCTTCTTCAAGGACAGTGCCTTGGAAGAAGTCCCATCTGAGGTCCCATCAGCTGAAGTTACTGGAGTTTCAAGATCCCTGCCACAGTCACCTACTGAGCATTGTAACTCCTCTGCTGAGACGCCAAGGCTTCCAACTACACTTTGTCCTCCCCCTGCCCCAGATATACAGATTGACAACACGGTGCACGAGTTGCAATATGGGTCACAAACTGAAAAAGAAAAAAGCCACTCAAATAATGAGACGGAAGAGATTCGGTCAGTTCAAGGAGGTGGTGGACATGTTGCTTTTGTGGAGACAATGGAGGTCCAGTCCAACAGATTGGAATATAAACCAGAGACTGGAACAAGCATGGAGTTTGTTAGAAAAGAGCAGACGGATGGGAATATTGTCCCACATCAACTGTCTCAAATCTGTTTCACAGCCTCCTCTTCCTCTGTCCCACAAGCAGATGTTGGTTTTAAACTCCAAGACAGCGCAGAAGGTGGCGTTATGGAGCAATGTGACAGGGACTCACTTGTCCACGCAAATCAAGGCAGCCATATACCTTCACCTGGTGCTGCTTCGCAAGTTGATGGTCACCAGGACTTGCAACAATCTCCATTCTCTTTACCCTCTTCTGACAGTAGGGAGATTAAACAATCTGACTCGTCAAAAACACAACCTAATATCACCGAGGAGACCTCAAGCGATTCTGTTGAAATACAGAAAGCAAGTTCTTTACAATCAGTTGAGACATTTGAGTGCATTAAAGCACCTCTTGAAACTTCTAATACTGAACCGGAATTTCCTTCAGCGAAAATACTTGAGAACACAAAGGAAAAAGAATCACTTCATGGACTACACACATCTGAAAGAGACAGCTCATTGTCCAGCAATACAACTGACAGAGAAGATGACAACACCCACCATAGCTGTGAAACCCTTCAAAGAGAGCATGTTAAGAGTGGCACAAGGAGAGAACACACTGATGCAGCCACCGCTTCATATGACTTCGCAATGCTGCCTGAGTGTTCTACCACACAGGACAGTTCCTCGAAATCCTCTGCTGCCCCTCCCCTGTTTGACACAGGCATAGTTGTCTCACTCCAAACAGAGAAGGTTGTTGGAGCAGAAACATCTTTCCCTTCTGATCAAATACCCACAACTGAGACACAAGTGGTTGCTGAGCTCGGCGGTGCTCAAGAAATTGTGGTTGTCAGAGGTGAGGCTCATTTCAGCGAGGATTGGTCGAACCTGCATCTCAACCAGAGTTACCTCCTACAACGAGAAGATGGAAGTGTCTGCGAAGCTGCTATTGTTAATGAGCTGAGTTCTGAAACAAAGGTGTATGAAGAGAGGGTGCAGTCAGATGTGGATTTAGATTCCCAACCGGTGGAAGTGTATGAATTTTGTGGTCTGGTGGAGGAGGTTGCTGAGGAAACTGTGTGCGCCAGTAGCAGTTCACAGTTCCCTCACTCTCCAGGATACGAGGTGAATCTATTCAACGCGTTACTAGAAAACTCTGAGGAGTATACGGTCAAACAGGGCCTAGAGATGCAACTTGGAACTGCTATTCACGTAAACAGTGGGAATAGTGACACTGTCATCATTTCCCAGCAGCCTTTGCCCTCATCACATGATGCAAGTCAAATACAGGCTCTCTCTAACAATAATTCCCATGATGTGTCCATACAAAACACAAAGGTTAATGCCATCAGACAGCATTTGGTGTTAGATGCTAACCAAGCTGTTCAAGTGTCAAACTCAAGTGAAGTTTGTTTAGTTGAAGTAGCTGCTGTTACACCTGAGTCACTCACTATAGAACAGACAGGTGCCAGTGCACAAGTTGTGACAACTTGTCCCCAGATCAGTGCAGCAGTGTCAAACCAAACAGAGGTAAGCAGTTCCCCTGAAATTCAAACAACTCCTCAAAAACAGGAAACTCAAGCAACAGCTGGTCCATTATCTCTCGACTCCCCAGTGGTTACTTGTGAGGACACAGGTATGCAGTTGCCTGTCGCCGTTTCAGTACATGTTTCTAATGCAGAGACGGTGTCTCTTACACAGGCCCAAGGAGTCAGTGTAGTGCCTGCCACAAAGGACGAGGCCTGTGCCTCTTCGCACGAAGAGACTAAAGAAACCCCTGCTTTGATAGAGACTGCTTCACACAATATTCTGAATGTCACTGTGTCCACGGAAACCAAACCAGTGGCTTTCCAAACCACTCACTCCTCTAGTGTTATGACTCCAAAGCTGTTTCTTCTCAAACAGGGAGAAACTGTGCTGAAAATTCCACCCTCTGTTTTGACCGAACAACAAAATGTGGCTGGAAAGCCGGCCAGTGCCCAAAGCTGTTTGTCTGGCACATTGTCTGAGGAGTGCCTCCCGCAAACAACCTCTGGGTCAGACACTCTGTGTGCATCCGAGGTACTCGGCAGTCAGAAAGATCAGGTGCAGTGCTCCATCAATAGCTGTTCACTGACAGGAGCTCTGTCTTTGCAGCAGCCTACTATGAGTGGGAACACCATATTTCAGCCTGAACAGGCTGCTTTTGTCACTCCGACAAGCAAATCTGACAAAGAGGCCTTAACTGTAACACACACATCAACAAGTGAAGCGGAATCCCAAAACATCGCCTCCCCCACCGACGTCCCCACACCTACATGTGGAGTCCCTCACAACCTTCACGCGCTTGAATCGTCAGTGGAAAGTGAAGACATGGAATCTGCCAATCTGCACGACCCAATCAGCCAACATGACTCCCCCTATGTGGAGGATGAGAGTGAGGACATGGATCAGGATGAAGCGCTGGGAGAAACAGAGGCTCAGGAAGTCACCTCAGGACAGGTTAGCAGTCCGGGGGAAGGCAGCGACGAAGAACCTGAAACTGACAAAACCGAAAGTGAAATGACTGCTCCCACCTCACCACACAAGGTATCTAACCGTGGAATTGGATTTTGCCATGCTATACTGATTTGCATTACAGAGCAAATCAATATTGTAGATTATAGGACAGAATAAAAGAGTATCTGTTGCACTTGTAATTTAGTGAGGAACAGTGTTCTAAAATTATTTATAGGGTGTAAATTTAGCAAAACGAGAAACTATAAATTGTCCAGAAGTTTTATTTTGTCTGAAAACAAAATAATAATAATATTTTAATTATTATAATAATAATATGCTATGATGCAACCATTTACCCAACATGTCTGTGTACATGTATAATCCATATCAGGTATGCAAGCATGTTTTAACTGTCAAAATATGGCTTAAGTCATATTTTGTATTTATCTAACTGATGTGCTCAGTGTTTTTATTATTTAGTGATTTTATTTCTTTAAGTTGGCCGCATGCTAAGCCATGTGTGTTTTCCAGCATGGACAGAGCAGGACAGACAGAAAGGCACTGTTCCTTAAGGTAAGTGGTGGTGAGACACCCAGATAGGCTCCCTTTAACAGGACATTCATAAGCACATACTCGTCAGACACTGTCACTGTCAACAACGTGGTTTATAAGGCTTTTTTGACCTCACTCTTTTTGTTTTACAAGTGCAGTGGTGCATGTCTGCATTTGCGTCTTTAAAAAACTAACTCATTTTTACATTTGGCTCTTCTCTTAGAGTTAACAATGCTGCTTTCACCTTCATCAGTTTCTGTTATTGACCTAGTTACTTTTCATCCCTCTCCCTTTGCCTGTAGGTACGGCAGTGGATCGCAGACAGGGTTACCCTGAATTCATCTCCTGTCTCACCCTCCACTTCCTCTTCCTACCCTGGTTCTTCACCCTCCTGTGACTGGCCAGCACCTAGACGAGAGAGGTCCTCACCTCTCCGGGGACCACATGGAAAGTTTGTTTCTCCTTCCTCTCTTGGTGGCTCCAGTTCATCGTCTTTCTCTTTGGATCAGACAACTCCCCAGCGACCCCGTTCAGAGCGTCACACGGACATGGCAGAGCTGGCTAAACACGTGAGCGAACAGTATTTCAACTATTGTAATGTGCTTTTTTTTTAGGAAAAATGTTAAGTGTTTACTAAGAACTATTGCTTAAATCCATTATTGTTAAAATCTACAATTTCTACAAAAAGTTTTTCCTCTACCCTGTAGAGGGTTAAAGACAGATGATGTTGCACTTTTTGATTGATAAGCCCTATGTTTGCAAGTTGTGATTTATGAATGGGCAGTACAAATGAAAGGCCCCAAATTCTTAATCACACAGTGATGTTAAATGGTGCATGCCAAATATTCCCTTTCTGGGTGCTGCAAATGGTTGACATTTATCCCTTTTTGCTAAAGAAATGATTGAAACAACACTCTTTGATTTTGGTATTGTGAAAATAATGTGCAGGATTATTATTACTGAATATCTTAATTACAAAAGACTACATTTCTCATATGCTCTGAATTATAGAAGGAATGAATTGCAGTACTTCATGAATCGATAGTTTTGACCTCTTCCACTTTTAGAAACACTGGTGTAACATAATAATGTACTGGCAGGGTTTACCAAGTAATTTTTCAATTGTGTTCTGCAGGAAGCAGACATCGAGCATCGAACCCAGGCACTCAAGCGAGAGGGCTTCTGGTCAATGAAACGTCTCACCCGTTTGACGGAGCCACTTAGGCCAAAGGTTCACTGGGATTACCTGTGTGAGGAGATGCAGTGGCTCTCTGCGGATTTTGCCCAAGAGAGGCGATGGAAGAGAGGGGTGGCTAGAAAGGTTGGTTAAGTTACATTATTGTAAATTTAATGTTCGCTTAATGCGTTGGTAGTCAAACACCACATACTCTTGTTTTACATAAAGATGTAAATGTATGTTTTCTAACCGTAATTATTTTAACCTAACTTTTAATTTTGAATAAATTAGGTGTATTATACTTCTAATGAATTTTAATTTTGGAGACCAGAATATATATTACACTTTCTTTGTTCTAGATGTGATCTCTTGATCTGTTACTAGGTTGTACGAATGGTGATGCGACACCACGAGGAGCTGAGGCAAAAAGAAGAGAAAGCCAAGAGAGACGAGCATGCTAAAATTAGAAAAGTTGCATCTTCTATCGCAAAGGAAGTCCGTGCTTTCTGGAGCAGTGTTGAGAAGGTACAGATTCACAAACCGAATAAACAAAACATTCTGGTTCAGTGTTCAGCTGTCAATCTGCATGGAGCGTAGACTGTTTTTACTGGAACACTTGATTTTAAGAGTTGCTGTGTCTTATATTTTGTCCATAAAGGTGGTACAGTACAAGCAGCAGTCCAGACTGGAGGAAAAGAGGAAGAAGGCTTTGGATCTACAGTTGGACTTTATTGTTGGCCAGACAGAGAAATACTCAGACCTTCTCAGCAAGTCTCTTGCACCCACCAGGCCCGTTGCTGAAACTGCCCCTCAGGCTCCTCAAAAATCCCTGCCACCCCCTACTGATGAAGATGGTGAGGATTTTTTTACTTTTTCTTTTTTTTAAGAATAAAACTTGCACCTTTATAAATATAGCTCTCTGTCATAGCTTTACAGTCCTGGAAATACTTTCAGAGCAAATTCATTCATTTAGGCAAGGATGTTGTCATAGCTACACACCAATGACTGAGCCTCCTTACACAAAGCTCCTTTTCATTGCCAAGGTTGTTTCATCTTTTACAGAATCAACCCTATTCATGTTAAAATCCTACCTAACTGCCTGAGCTCAAATGTACTCTTGCTTGACTAGTATGATGTTATGTCCAGTATGTGTCAGAGGAATAAAACATTTCCATTAAGAGCTCTGTGTGTGGCACCACTTTTCACCTGACAAGTGAGAAACTTGTCAAACAGGTCACACTATCCTGCTGCCATTGTTATCAGTCGAAGACTATTCTTAAAGCATGGATGTGAACGGTGACTTGCCTGAATACAGCATTTCTGTGTCAGTAGACCAATATGCATCTGTATCTGGCATAGTTTTGTGGTAGTAAAGTGAAAACAGTCATTCAAACCCAAATTAATATTTTCAAGAGAATGTTCAAAGGATTTAACCAAAAGGCCTCTTCAAATATTTTCAACATGTAGCTGAAACTTTGCAGTTGGGTAATTTTAATGCACAAAATATACATGTTAATTTGTGATTCAAACGGTCTGATCATGAGTCCCTCGATTAATTTGAATTATATCATTGCATCGAAGAAGCAATATCTTTTTTCAATATTTTTTGAACTGTATCTTCTTTGTTAATGCAGACAGGGACTTTGAGCCTCCATGTGAGGAGGAGGATGATGAGGAGACAATAGAAGTGGAGGAGCAGCAGGAAGGCAATGATGCTGAGAGCCATAGGAGGGAGATTGAACTGCTGAAGGAGGAGGGTATGCTGCCCCTGGACCAGTTAATCAGCACTCTCAAACTGCCACAGGTACATTCACAAACTTACTGGTACTGGGTTTGTCACCTATAAATTATATTCCATATATTTTTGATATTCCATCAAAATTGTTTTTGAGGTCATGAACAACTTACTAACACATTCAGACACAAATAAATTGTACTGCTCCTAAAAAGCAGTACAATTTAGAAAACCGGGCAAGATTTTTTTTTATTTAAAACATGTATGAATGTGGAAACGTTAATTTAATCTGTCTTAAAAATCCATTAGCGATGTGACACTATTAAATTACCATATGATTACTGCACTGTGGTTGAAAAAGTGTGGGTAAACATGACATCCTTTAATAGCTATAATCATAATTGTCATCAAATTTCCCTGAATACTAATGTTAACCCTGAAATATGGTCAACAGACTTTCTTCTGTTATCTGATAGCTTCAATAACATGTAACTGAATAGAGAGGTGCAGTTAACATTAATCAATATATTAATTTGACATTTAAAGTAGGTTTGTTTATTAAATTTAGACTTTTGACTGAACATTACTTTGATTGTCCGCCACGATTTGACCAGAAAAAAATGCTCTTTCATGCTCTCTTTCAAAGAAAATGCAGACTAAGACAGGAGCACTGTGCTGTAGGGCTGCGCATTTAAATGTATGACATTTGAGATCTGCATTCACACTTATTTACGATCTCTTTTCCAGTTAAAACAGTTTGTGTTTTATGCACAATATCTGCATCACAAGCACCGCAACTCGCGCTCTAAGCCAGTGCAACTACATCATTACTCATTTTAACTTCATTTTCTAAACAATGGTTTCTTGTAGCCCGTTAAGAGTGGGCACATTATAATGTGCACGACAAAATAATATATATTCAGTGAATATATGTGACTACATAAATACATGAATAAAGTTGTTGTATGCCCTTTCCTTTCTGCATTATATAGGAGTCAGGGTCAGAGGAAGAATGTTCTGAAAACTCGTCAACTGTAGAGGAGGAGGAAGACAGGGAATTCACTGCTAATGAAGAGGATGGTAAGACGACAAAAACAACCAGACCAACAAGTAACAGTATCTACCTGCTGCAATTAAACACGCCTTTTGATTTAGAATTAACATTGCACAAATATATTCCTTCACACCTTCAGTGAGGTCATATTGGTAATCGAGTCTATGTTTTCTGTTTCTACTTTGTTTTCAGCTGAGGATGAAGAGGACACAATTGCAGCCCAGGAGAAGGTTGAAGGAAATGTAGATCATGCAGAAGAACTCGATGACCTAGCTAAAGAAGGTGGGTGCGACTCTCTTTATGTTCATTTGTAGTTGTCTGATGTGATTTTTTTCACCTTGGTCGAACACCTTTGTAACATTTTTTTTAAGTCATGAAAACTGTTAATGATGAACTACCTGACCTTTATTTGCTCTCTTTGTAGGTGATATGAGTATAGAGGAGCTGCTGGAGAAGTACAAAGGAGCTTATACCTCTGACGTTGACGCACCTTCTGCATCTGGCTCTAAAGTTAGCTCTGATTCTGAGGTGTCAGGGGATGATGAGGAGGAGACTGAAGAGGATGAGAGTGATGTAGAAAGCAACACTTCCTCCTCAGGTATTAACAAGCTCACAGAGTCAACATAATCTCAACTACACTGTTTATCTGACAAGCTCTGACAAGTCAAAGGAGCATTGACTGTGTTAAAGGGATCTATTTCATTTTTTTCCAGATTCACCTGGGGACAGTGCAGAGGATGATGAGAGTGATAAGGAGGAAGAGGAGACTGGGGAAGAAGAGGATGATGATGACTGTGGAGATGAAGGAATGGAGCTCTTGCTTAAGGAGGGAGACCACAGCCCACATTCTGCCAGCTCCCGGCCAAAGAAAGAAATCAGCCATATTGCTGCTACTGCCGAGAGCCTGCAGCCTAAAGGCTACACCTTGGCCACCACAAAAGTTAGTCTTAAATATTCATGAGAATTCAGGCTAAATTGGTGTTAAAGCACTGTTATACGCGGAAAAAAACTTTCTCTTTTAATAGGAAAACCCTCTAGAGCAGTAGCAAGTTGAAATATCAAATCTAGTGCAGGTCTGGAACATAGATGTTTCTTTTTTTATCTTTTGTCCAATAAAAGGTCAAGACACCCATCCCATTTCTGCTTCATGGCACGTTACGAGAATACCAGCACATCGGACTCGACTGGTTGGTCACCATGTATGAGAAAAAGCTGAATGGCATTTTGGCCGATGAGATGGGTCTAGGAAAAACCATCCAAACGATTGCTCTGCTAGCTCACCTCGCCTGTGAGAAAGGTAACACACACACACTCGTTGGGTTTTGTGTGCTACTTGTACAGCTTACATACAGCAGTGAACTGGCATTGTCCAAAGTGTATTTCTTTTGTTGTGATTCTAAAATGTTTAAAATGGTAATTGACTTCTGTCCTTTTTTAGCTGATTGCTGTTATTTTTTTTCCTGTTGTTCAGGTAACTGGGGCCCTCACCTCATCATTGTACCCACCAGTGTGATGTTGAACTGGGAGATGGAACTGAAGCGCTGGTGTCCAGGGTTTAAAATCCTCACCTATTTTGGTAGCCAGAAGGAGAGAAAACTAAAGAGACAGGTAATGAGTTCATTTATTCTTTTTTTTGTCATTTAGCTAATTTTTTTGTGAGAACAATTGAACAGTATAATTAATTATATCTGGTACTTTAGCAAGTATGTGTGGAAAAACATGCAAATAAAACAAACCATGTTTTTCCCCCTCTCAGGGCTGGACGAAGCCGAATGCTTTCCATGTCTGCATCACTTCCTACAAGCTGGTGCTGCAGGATCACCAGGCCTTTCGCCGCAAGTCTTGGCGGTACCTGATCTTAGATGAGGCTCAAAACATCAAGAACTTCAAGTCCCAGCGATGGCAGAGCCTGCTGAACTTTAATAGGTCTGTTTCATTCTAGAGTCAAATAGAGTTGAGTTGATATATACCAAAATCTAATCTAGATATAAAGCAAATATTAGCTTTAAATGAAAGATAATGTTGTTCCTTACCTGCATCTGATATAAATCGAGAACTGCAACCAAATTCCCTCCCTTCTGTGCCCGCTCCCAATTGCAGCCACCGACGACTGCTGCTGACAGGAACCCCTCTGCAGAACAGCCTGATGGAGCTGTGGTCTTTGATGCACTTCCTCATGCCGCACGTCTTCCAGTCCCATCGTGAGTTCAAAGAGTGGTTCTCCAACCCTCTGACAGGAATGATTGAGGGCAGTCAGGAGTACAACGAGGGCCTGGTCAAGAGGCTCCACAAGGTGCTGAGGCCTTTCCTGCTCAGGAGGATCAAGGTTGACGTGGAGAAGCAGATGCCCAAGAAATACGAGCATGTGGTGCGCTGCCGCCTCTCCAAGAGACAACGATACCTCTATGATGACTTCATGGCACAGGCCTCGTAAGTTACTCCACAGCTCTGTTCAAGATATACATTAATTTTTATTATTATATATTGGGAATTTATCATCACCAGAGAAGAAAGTATCATTTATATTGTTTGTTCTGTCTGTCATTTCATAATAGTAATTAAGATCTTATGATAGTATGGACTCCTCATGCACTATTGTGCTCTTTCACAGGACCCGTGAAACACTGGCTAGTGGTCACTTCATGTCTGTGATTAACATCCTCATGCAGCTCCGCAAAGTGTGCAATCACCCCAACCTGTTTGACCCTCGACCCATACAGTCTCCCTTTATCACACAGCCAATTGTTTTCCATACAGCCTCTTTAGTGCAGGATGCCCTGGAGGTCTCTCCTTTAAAGGTCAGTCTTCAAAGAACACTAAAAGAGTTCATCATAAAATATCGACAAAAAGAAAAAAACGCTTTCAAATTTATTGAGAAGTACTGATGAGTTCAGTTGATGGACATATATTTTTTTTCCACAGCGCTGTGATCTGTCTACATTTAACCTTGTGGGTTTGGAGAGCTGCGTGTCCCGGTACCAGGCAGATGTCTTCCTGCCACACCACAAGGTCAGCCGTCAACTAATCCAGGAGATTGTGGAGTCCCCTGATCTCCCTCCACGACCCAGACCAGTCCGTATGAAGGTCAACAGGTATGCCTCAGAAATAAAGTTTTTGCAGATTTTTGTATTATAAAGTTTTTCAGGGCCAACCCATGACCCCCCCCCCAGGATGGAGAGGGAGGGGTGGAAAGAGATTTGTTGGTGTACTTTTGATTGACTCTATGGTGGGGAACTAGTGTGATTTCCAGAACATATATGTAAACAGATTCATACATTAATTGAGTTTTGACGTATGTTTGTCTGTTTAAGGACGTTCCAGCCGCCGCCTAAAAGTGATAACAGGCCCTACCTACTGGTGAACAAACCTACCTGCTCCGTGCCCCCTGCAGCTCAGACTCCGAGACCCCCTCCAGTAACTGAAGTCTCCTCAGCTCCTGCTCCTGCTCCTGCAACTCCAACTGCAACTGCAACTGCTCCTATAGTTCAACAAGGCAAGCAAAGGGAATATAACTTCAACTAAGAAAAAGTAATGGGGAGAAATTAGCAAAGAAAAATTATTAATTTCAAATCTTTGAAAGTAGTTCTCTACTTCTAGTTTAAACTGGCAGATATGTAAAACTTCTTTAGATATTTATTTTGTTCAAGATTTCCACCCTGTCCTGTACATAGATATTTGTCACTACGGTTGGATCAACATACTGACTCTTTCTTTTCATGTCTCTATGGTTCACAGCGCTTTTCTCTTACTCACTTCTCCATTAATTTTTTCCTCATTTAAGTGGTGTGTACAGTGGCAACCACACCCCCTCCTCGCCCATCCATGCATCCTGTGGCTCAAACTGCTGTGAGATCCAGTGTACCCAAGCCAGTGCTGAGCGTACGGCCTCCCACTGCTCCCTGTGCAGCCAGTATACCTGCCCATCCCAGTCCTAACACCAGCAGTGTCATGCCCCAGAGGGTTCTGCTCAGTCCAGATATGCAAGCCAGGTTGCCTTGTAAGTTCTTCATTCTCAGTGTTTTTTTTTCAATTGCCAGTTTTGTAGAACAGACAATGCCATAAGATGATAATTGTCATGATAAAACATTTAAATTAAGTGGCAATCAAAATAACAATACAAATGTTATCAGAACCTTAGTGATACAGTAAAAATTACAAGTTCTGCTGCTATTGAGAATAAGAATAGAAATAATAATCACCAAACACCCAGATCCCTTGTTCATAAACATATGCTACACTGCAAAGTCTTACCTGTTTCACATACATAATGATTTAAATAATTGTAAACTAATGTCTGTTACTATTGCTGATCAGTTTCATTCCTCTTTCTTTGCTAAGCTGGTGAAGTAGTGAGCATAGCCCAGCTTGCCTCCTTGGCAGGGAGACCCGTGTCATCATGTCAGGGCAGTAAACCTGTCACCTTCCAGCTTCAGGGCAACAAGCTGACTCTGTCTGGAGCCCAGATCCACCAAGTACCAGCAGCTTCTCCACGTACTGTTCAAGGTTAGGTTTAGTCATGGCCTCAATGTAATATGGTGCATCTGGCTTCCTTTCCACTGCCCAGAAACATTCATTATGGGGATTAGGATAATTGGCAACTCTAAATTGTCCATAGGTGTGAATTTGAGTATGAATGGGTGGCGACCTGTCCAGTGTACCCTGCCTCTCGCCAGGTGTCAGCTGGGATTGGCTGCAGCAGATAAGCAGCAGTAAATGACTGACTGAGTGGATTCCTCTAGGCATTGTAGTGTTGTCTTTGACGTGCACATCACTGATAAAATGAGTGATACACACATGCACAAGAACAACCAAAATAAGATTTGGGAAATGGGCTGCTCCATTAGGAAATCTTTAATTGGGCTATTTTGCCATGATTTTTCATTTTTTGGTTCTCATTTAAAACCATGTACATTGAATATAGATAATGTTTATTTTGCAGAGTCCAAGCAGACTCACTTGCATCATTGCAAAATACTACTTAAGAAACTGAAATGATTGTATTGTTGCCCTGCAGGTAATGTGATGCACCTTGTGTCCAGCGGGGTGCAGCACCACCTCATCAGCCAGCCTGCTCAGGTGGCTGTCCAGACCCCCTCCAACGCACACCCTGCAAACACCTCCTCTGCTGCTTCACCTGCAAATCGTCTGCCTCTTACTGCTTCTGCACAAGGTTTTGAGAACTTTTTCTTCACATTCTGCCTCTCACACATCACAGACAATAATAAAATATCACCATCTAATTCCATACTGATATCTGATTGTCAGAACTAGCAATATAATATTTATAATCTTCAGTGTGAGAAAAGACAGAAATACGTTTTTGTTTACATCTGTGAAGATCCTCACTTGTCCAGGTAATGGTGGTTGGTTAAATTGTGAACTTTTCACTTGATACTTGACCCATCAACCAGGGGAAAGAGTCCTCATTCAAAAGGCTTGCTTGTTCTCACTACTCTAAAGTGAAGAGGCCTGTTGTGAAACTCTCTCCTGTACTGTAATGAGTTTGTTTCGCAAATGATCTCCACTATCAGAATAGCTATTTAAATCCCATTTCAAAAATGTCACTGTTAGAGCTGTTCTAAATCCTTTCTAGCAGCCTTGTCACAACTACTCTTTCTATTTTTCCTCAGTGCCCTCATCCATGGTGAGCAGCCCGGGTGTTGTGAAGATTGTTGTACGTCAATCAACAGGCAAGGAGGGTGGGCTTGTTCCCACACTGGCAGTGGCCCCTTCTCCTCGTGTTGCTCCTCAGCCACTCCCTTCCCTGCACGTCCACGCTAACACAACCCCTGTCAGAAATACTGCTCCACTGCAAGTTGCCCAGCGCACCCCTGGTCCTGCTACTGCCCACTACACCATAGCTCCTCCCAGAAACCCTAACTCAACCCCAAACCAGCTCCAACCCCCTCGCCCTGTTCTCAAAGTAGTGCAGCCCCCATCATCGAGCACAGAGAAGCCAGGTGAGAGAATAAACCCAAGCTATTATTCTCTCCCTTACGTAGACTAGGATGGTGGCTGTAACACTGCCATTTTACTAATATGCATGACAAAGGTTTGCTCTGGCTGATGCACAAAAAGCAGGCAGTACAAAATGCAGACTCCTCAACCACTAACACAGCTTAATTTAGATAGCTTGAGACATAAAAACCAATGTGATAGGTTAGACATCTGTCCACTGCTCTGCCGCATTTAAACATTCTGTCATACTGTCGGGCTGTATAAATATCAAAATATTGCTTGTTCAGGAGTTTTACTGATCAACACAATTCGTCTCATACTTCAAAATAGTTTGTGTGGTTTTTTTTAGCTGTTGTTGTCTCGAAATCCTGCTTGGATGTGAACTAACTGCATTTTGTACAGCAGATTCAAGTTATTTACAAGTACGTTTGCTTTGCTTTCTCTATCCTCTCCTCAGCTCCAGCTCCTGCTACTCCCTCGTGCTCTGTGTCCAAATCTCCAGCAACATCACGTGACAACAGCAGCAGTCAAACAGGCGTCACCATGAAGTCGAGGCCTAGTGCAGGAGCAAAAGCCAACCCACCACCCAGGAAAGTGCCTCGCCCACCTCCTCGTTCTCCTTTCTATATGGTGAGACCATCAGAAAAAACACTGCAAAAAAGACACAGAGCTTTAAATTAAACACAGACCTTTATTTTGGAATCGCTTTGTTTAGCAGTAAATCTTTTCTGACCCGTTACTGATATTGTCAACTAATGTATGGAATGTGCAGGTCTGCTACACACATAGCAAGGGTTAATCATGACATGCTTCACCAACAAATTAATGCTGTGGAAATATACAATATTTTAAGTTTACCACAGGAGCTGCTGGCTATATGTACTTTCACTCCACTCTGTCATTACATCCATCTCACTACTGTATGTTTTTGGATATGGCTGCTTTTCCACATTACTCCAGATTTTTCTGGGTACTTACAACAAAAGGTTAGAAACACTATGGCCGCATTGTATTGTGGACTTCCAAAAATGTTTAAAGTTTTAAAACGCCAGTTTAAAATGAAAACATATTTGTACGTATGGAGCCTTTTATTTATGTTCTGCCTTCATTTGGGCCGCCTCATTGTTGGCTATTACTGTTTATTATGAAAGCATATGTAACAACATAACAACAACTAAAACCACTTATATCCCATCTCTTTACCAGACTAATACTGATTTTGTTTCTCAACAGCCACGGCTGGCAGAGAGTCGTAAACAGCAGCAGGATAGCCGGCTGGACTTAATCTTTCGAGTCAACGAGCAACACTGTGGAGCAAAGCCCGTATACGGCCAGGAGGTTTTGGATTTTCTCACTTTTCTCCCCAGTCCGCGTCCTTCTCCAGCTGCCATTGGATCATGTGGGGAATGGGGCCGGTCAGGTCACAGCAGCTGTCTCTTTGCACAGTGGCACAACAAATACGACTATTGGTTTCAGAGTCGCAGTGTAAGAGAGGCCATCTACAGCATTGAAGAGAGGCTGGAGCAGCTCAGTGACATCATAGACAGGTGATCAGTTGATGTTTTTTTGACATGATGCAGTAGTGAGGTTACAAAAGCCTTACAAAAGGTAATTTAAAGATCAAAAGGTCATTTAATATTATTTTTTGTGTTCAATCTAGGTTTACATTCGTGATTCCCCCTGTAGAAGCTCCACCAATCTCCATGCACTGCTGCCATCCCCCTCCGTCTCGAAGCCACAAGCAGACAGTCTTCTCCTCCATGCTGTCAGCTCAAGTCACTCCACGTAGTCGCAGTCTCCATCGTATCCAGTGTAACATGAGGACCCAATTCCCAGACCTGAGGCTCATACAGTATGACTGTGGTACGTTGTTTATATCAGACCAAGTCCTTATATACATGTATACATTTGTAAGTGGAAGAATATATTATTTATCATTTCGAAAGTTACCTCTAGTCATGGCAAAGAAAACTTAACCTTTTTTGGTGGAGTTTACCAATCTGTTTTCTTTATGATCAGCCTAAGTCATGTTCTTACTGTGAGCCTTTATGTGCAGGTAAGCTTCAGACCCTCCACACTTTGCTCCGAAAGCTGAAGACGGGAGGCCACAGGGTGCTGATCTTCACTCAGATGACACGTATGTTAGATGTGCTGGAGCAGTTTCTCAATTACCATGGGCACATCTACCTCCGTCTGGATGGCAGCACTCGCGTGGAGCAGAGACAGGTTTGCGCTAACAATATTTTCACCCAGTCATTTTTGAAAATAGAACAACATTCATTATTTTGGACACATTACCTCCTGGTACTAACATGATTTCTTGTCTTGCACAATCACATCTGAAAAAAAAACCTAAAAACTAAACAAGCAAAACTAAACAAGGTTTGAGACAAGCCTCTCTGATGCTTTATCTCTGTGCACCTGCTTTACTTCTTCTCTAGGCTCTCATGGAGCGTTTCAACGCAGACCGTCGTATCTTCTGCTTCATTTTGTCAACTCGCAGTGGAGGTGTAGGAGTGAACCTGACTGGGGCAGACACTGTCGTTTTCTACGACAGTGACTGGAACCCCACTATGGATGCCCAGGCACAGGACCGCTGCCACCGAATTGGCCAGACGCGAGATGTCCACATCTACAGGTTAGGCTGCTGTGTTCTAAATTTACTTCAACAACACAAACATATCAGCATGGGTCAAATTTGTAATTTCATGTTGATGTAACACTGTAATATAGTTTGTATTTTTTTAGTAGACGGGCAATGCAGTTATTGACAGAGTCAAAACAAAGAAACATCCAATTTCCTACACCTATGTGTCTGGACTCAGAGGCTATTGATTTCCACTAAGACTGTTGACAAACCCTCCCATATTCCTCTACAGGCTGATCAGTGAGCGCACAGTGGAGGAGAATATTTTAAAGAAAGCCAACCAGAAGAGGATGCTGGGAGATATGGCTATTGAAGGAGGAAACTTCACTACTGCCTTCTTCAAACAGGTAGGGATTTACAGTGGGTCAGCTTTGCACAAATTGGTGATTGAATGACGATTATCCAGAAATTATTAAGATTATTATTGATATTTAATATGGGAGCTTTATTATCATAATTTCCCACTAATTGCCACTTATTTTGGCTGGCTTTCCTGACTGTCCTAGTAATACTGTGATGATGAATCTCCAACCAAGCATGTAGGTGTGTGCTGATGGCTGATATGCACAACACGTCTTAAAGTTGCTTTTATCTAATCGCAATTGTGCTTGTGTCATGTTTATGTTATGCATGTTTGAGTATGTTATGGTAATGTCTGGACGTTGCAAGATCTAGTTGCTCTTAAACAAACCCAAATTCCTGTGCCAGATGTGTCTTATTTAAATCTTTTCTTCAGCAAACCATCCGAGAGCTGTTTGACATGAATGATGGAGAGAAACGAGAGGTGGCAGTGGAGCTTTCAGTACCCCAAGCTGAAGAGGAGGAATCCATCAACAAACAGAGCACCACCATTCTGGAACAGGTAGCTACACTATGTGTACAATAGAATAGAATTCATGATTTTGTTTCACAGCTGTATCTGTTGCATATTCCTAAACTTCCACCTGGTTTAACTGTTAGGTTCAGGGTATTGTTGAATAAAGATACAGATCATGTTGAAATGATTTACACAGGCCCTGTGTCGTGCTGAGGATGAGGAGGACATTGTGGCAGCCTCTCAGGCCAAAGCAGAACAGGTGGCAGAACTGGCAGAGTTCAATGAGAACATACCATTGGATGATGGAGGGGAACAGGAAGAGGTGGAGGAGCTCTCCAAAGCAGAGCAGGAAATAGCTGCTCTGGTAGAACAGGTAATTATTCATGCAAATCTGCTCCTGTTCAAAGATGAATTGACAACATTTGTGGGGAATTAGTGCTTTTACTGCCAGTTGTCTGATAAGATTAATGATTCAGAATCAATCTCTGCTGAAAAACTGAATTCTACTAATATACAGTTTGTTAATACTCAGTAAACACATCATATTGTCTGCCTGCCTCTAGCTCACTCCTATCGAACGCTACGCTATGAACTTCCTGGAGGCCTCATTAGAAGATGTGTGCAAAGAGGAGCTGAAGCAAGCTGAGGTACAGTCACATCTTCACTTTTTTGGTTTATTTTGAAATTCTCTTTTAGCTCAGGTGCTTAAGATTACATTCAGCTTTCACTGAAGACTCATCTTAATTACCATCCTCAACACCATGTAACACAAAAGCAAATCTTAAAAATGAATAGGATGGAACCCGAAAGTTGGCATATTTTCCAATATATTACATAACTAGAATCCCAGGGCAAGGAATATTTGCACACTAGTGCATCTTAATAAGCACTAAGCAGTTCATCTATCTGACATTCAGGAGCATAGCAGTAATTTCAAAAGAAAATAAAGTTGCAACAACACAGATTTAAAAAATGCAAAAAATCAAAATACAATACAGTGGTGAAATAGCTAGGAAAATGAATTTGAATGTTTCTACAGACATTAGAGTCCACCCTTGGAGTTTCACAAAACTAATACATGAATGTGAGAGTTAAGTAGAGATATAACACCTAACTTTTATTATTATTACACTTGCATTAGTGTAAATATCTGACTCTTTGTTTACAGGAGCAAGTAGAGGCTGCCAGGAAGGGCCTGGACCAGGCCAAGGAGGAAGGCCTCAAGCTTCATGCTTCATCTGATGATGAAGATGATGACTTTTTATCACCTCCAGCTTCTGTGGAACCTGCTCAGCCAGCTCCAGCCCGCCGTGGACGTAAACCAAGAGACAAGGAAAAAGTTTTCACCTCTACAAGGACCAGTGGTCGCCTTCGTGGGGCATCACCCGAAACTGAGCCTGAGCCTACAACCCCTAGAGAAGTGCCTGAAAGATTCCGCCTCGGTCTGAGAGGACGAGGAGCTGCCAAAGACACTGCTGCTGTGTCTACCACCCCTTCCCACTCAGACCATCTGAAAACCTCCTCCTCATCAAGGCTCCAAGACTCTGCCAAATCTTCAAAAGCTTCATCACCTGCCAGAGACAACCTGACCATTAAAACCAGGACGCTGTCAAGTTGTTCCCATTCCAGTCCAGTGCCTTCCCCTCCTGCTGTCTTCCCCCCAGGAGGGAAACAACAGTGTGTTGTAGAAACTGATAGTAAGACCTCCAAAGCAGACAGAGGTGAAGAGGAGGAGAAGGGGGTGTCAGGGTCATTGCTGGAATCCAGCTGTTCTGTGGACCATCAGATAAAAGATGATGGAGGGAAAGACCACAATGCCATGTCTCCCCCCTCGAGATCGCCTCGCAAGCGTCAGTCAGCGGATGGTGAAGTTCTGCGCGGTCTTGTTGAAGACTCCCCATCAGCTAAAGTTCTGCGGAAGCTTCCGGGGAGACTTGTCACAGTAGTGGAGGAGAAGGAGCCAAAAAGGAGGAAGCGGCGTGGAAGCGGCACCGTAGGTGGAGGTTCTTCAGAAGAGGCCATGGTTGAAGAAACTAATGCTGCAGTGGTTGATGAACCAAACAAAGACAATACATCAACAGATACTGACAGCAAAACAAAAGGAACGGTTACCAAAACCCATCAAGACCAAGACTCTACTCTCCCAAATCCATCTGTGCACCCACAGCCTGTCAGAGGTTATCCTCCATATTCCCCACCCCATCTTTCTCCTGACATGCCCGTGCTGAGAAATCTTCCTGTGCGCCGCAGATTGGAAACTGAATCTCGCATGGCTGCTCAGTTGGTAGAGCAACAACAGCATTTGGGTCGGGGACGGGGAGGAAACCAGTCCAGGAAAATAGACACACCACCAGGCAAAGACCCTTCTGCCACCTCTGAGTCCAGTGTGAATTCTATTGTGACACCACTGAAAAGAAAGAGGGGCCGGCCACCTAAGACTTCCCCTAAGTTACCTGAGCCTGACAACTCGGCGACTCCTTCCCCACAGCCCACCTCACCGAGTGAGGAGGGGAACCCACCTCTCTCCCCAAAGCGTAAGAGGGGTCGTCCCAGGAAAGACTGCACGACCATATCAGATGGCAGTGAAGGACAGAACTCTAAAAAAGTGACCACCACTACAAATGCATCTGGTTTATCAAAAACGGATGGTAGCACAGAGCTAACAGCAAAATCTCCACAAAGTTCAGAGACCCCTGTAGCTGCTGAGGAAAACGACAGTCAGGCTGGTGTTACAGACCTTGCACCTAATCAAGTTCAAGCCCCCATAACAAAAACAAAGCAACTCTTCACGCCAGTCTCACCTTCAGTCCCAGCAGCACCTTCACCTGCAACTCATGTAACCTCACTCCTCCCTGTGGCTGCATCCACATCAGTCTCAACTGAAATCCTTATTTCAGCTCCGGCTACAGCTCTAAGCTCAGATTCAGTGTCCCATGTTCCCTCCGAATCCTCTGTCACACTTTCCACATCTGCCAACGTCCTAGGCACTGCGACCCTGACTACCACAACCTCACTGCGACCTGCCAGCACTGTCTCGCCATCTCTTTTGGGTGTAGAACCAACACCTCAAGCTACTACAGCTTCAATAGAACCAAAGCCTGCAGCTTCTACAACTGTAACAACAGGACCAGACACTGCCAGAACCACCACAGTTTCCACACTCATTGCTACCACACTACCCACAATCACAGATAAACCGGTTCCAGGATCAGTCCCTGCCACAACAGCCACTAATATATTATCAAAAATAGATCCTTCTAGTGTTAAACCAGATGTCAATTCTACAGTGAAACCAGTTGCTATAACTACAACTACTGCTGCAAAAGAGTTGCTGCAAGCCACTGCTCTGCCATCTACAACATCTACTTCAGCACCTGGGTCAGCTACAAGTTCATCAAAGCCCACCTCAGCATCTCCCCCCACAACAGCAACAGTTATGATATCTCCAGCAAAAACAGTTCAAGCTTGTCCATCAACCTCAGGTACAACCACAACAACTCCAGTTAGAACATTGCAAACAAGTCAATTAAGCTCAGCAATTTCTACAGCACTCCCAACTACATGCCCAGACAAATGTGGCAATGCTTCTACAACACCACCAGTAACTATAGTCTGCAAATCCTCACCAAATACAGATTCATCTTCTCCAGCCCAAACAAGTTCTAATGTTACAGCTACCAAAGTCCCTACCAAACCAATTCGAACAGTGCCCGAGGGTACACAGGCAAAACTAACTCCCGTTGCTGTCTTGTCCCCAACAATATCTCCTGCTGCACCTATTCTAACCTGCTCTCATTCATCAACCTCTACCAGTGTCGCTGATACTGCAGAAGCAAAAATCTCATCTCCAATACTGGTTGTTGAGGTCAAAACACCTGCAGAAGTAACGTTTTCGAAAGAACACGTTTCAGCTGCCACGTTTGCAGAAAATGCTGTCAACATCCCACCTCCAGTAACGACAGAAGTTCCACAAACAGTCATCGCAACTACTGCTTCATCCACAGAAAAGTCAGTGACTGGAACTTCCACAAACATTCTGGGAACTACCCAAGAATCCACTACCCCAGCCACTTCTGTGCCAGTAACAGCAACCTCAGCTACTTCAACCAAAACAACTCTTTCAGTGTCCAACTCTCAAATACCTACGGCCATTTTCCAACAACAAAACCTGGATGCTTCCCTGGAGGTGTCCACACCATCTCAGATGGAGGCCATGTCCAAGGTGCCCACACTGGCTCCTTCGAGCATTTCATCTAAGACAGTATCTACAGATTTGAATCAGATAGCGTGTGCAACTAAAAGTTACTCAGATACTGTGTCTGAAGTGGAAGTTGATGCTATGGAGGCTGAGATGAAGACCAGCAAGGAGGATGAGGATGACAGAAGGGAGGAGATTTGTAAGTCTCAGCCTAAAAAGAGAAAGGTGGAAACTTCCTCTGAGACTAAATCTTTAAAATCAGAAAGGGGAGAGTCAGAAATGGAGGAAGCAGTTTCAGATGCAAAGATCAGTACCACCTGTCAGAAAGAAGAATCAAAGCAACAGTTTGTGGAGGAAAACACTAACGATGAGAAATCCCCCAAACAGAAAAGGCCCCTAAGTCGCCAGAGTAGCCAAGAGTCCACTCGCTCTTCTTCACCATCATCTGGAGGCTCGACATCAACCCTCACTCGTCATGCTCACCACAAGAGGACATATGAAAACAGACATCCTGCTAAAAGGAGGCGAGTGGACGGCACATCAGAAGCAGGGAATGAGGAGACAAAGGAAGAGGGTGGGGCAAAGAAAGAAGAAGGCTGTAAAGAGGACCTCACCGTCACTACCTCACGGAGGTGCTCCAGGTCTTCCTCTTCCTCCTCAGACTCTGACAATTGCGAGAGCAGGAAGGAGCATAGGTTGACTCGCTCAGCGAAGCGCAGGCTACAAGATCAGGAGAAGGAAAAGGGAAGCAGGGTAGGAAAGAAACTAACACGCAGCTCTGAGAGAAATGCATCAAACACATCCACAGGTGGTGAGTCTGGCAGTGATACATCTTCTGTCAGGATCACAAGGAAGTCTGCAGGATCTCAGTCTATAAAAGACAGTAAAGCTCAGACAAACACCATCCCCCTGCTGCCTCCAGAGCCGGAAGTTCTGGGAAAAAGATGCTCAGCGCTAAATGCAGCAGCCAAGCTCTTAGCGATGAAAGGCAGAGTGGACACCCCAGGCCACACCACTCGGAAAGACTCAGTGGCCAAGGCTTCTGGGACTTCTCCTGTCTCCTCTTCAGACAAGAACCAAAAGCCTAAAAACAAAAGTGTACCAGCATCTCCTCAGAGTAATTCTGCAACTCTTCCTAACAGTAAAAGCAGCGGCAGCAAACCTTCAACAATAACATATCAGTCAAGTCGGTCTGGTTCCCGCTCCACAAGACAGTGCCCTGGGTCCCTGGTCCCACCACTGGAAATGGAATATAAAAGGTCTAAGCCAGAGGAAAAGGAAAGAGGTAGCAGAAAGCTGTCAAGGGGAAAGGAAGGTGAGGCTGAGGCCCAGCCTTCATCCAGGGGCCACAGCGCCTGTAGCAGCATGAGCAGCGACGGCGAGGGTGAAGGTGGTGGACGCAGCAGCAGAAGTCGCAGCAGCAGCAACAGCAGCCAGCGCACCCACAGCATCAGCTCTCAAAACACAGAGCACAGAGAGTCCTGCTCCCGTGCCACTTCCTCTGGCAGCGAGCGCGAGAGAGATCGCAGCTCGGATCGGGCTAAGAAGAAGGACAAAAAAGACAAGAAGGACCAACATCGTGAAAGCAGAAAGGACAGCAGGAGATGCCAAAGGCTCTCGCAGGAGGTAACCAGCGGGTCGGGAACTGAGGGGACACCCGACAGGGTTCTGCGTAGCGTTGCGGCTCTCGCAGCGGCTCAGGCTCGGTCACCGGCTGCAAACACTCGATCGTCTTCTAGTCAACATCGACACAACAAGACATGATCAACTGCTAAAGGGAATAGGCATAAGCAAGGGTGTTGTTGCAGAGCACAATAAGAGAGCATGTCATGACCTGCCAGGTTGCTGTTTGGTCTGCACTCTACTGAAATGCAAGGGATGTGAGTGCTGCACAAGCCCGGGACCTCCCTGCCTCCTGGGTCCTCTCCCTTTCCAACTAGAACCAGTCTTCTCACCAGCTCAGCCGCTGTCAGCTGGGGGAAGGCTTATGGATGATGAACTGGGAGAAAAAAAAAACGTGGCACAATAAATGTGTCTGAGAAGAGACAGAAAATAGGTATGGAAGCTAATTTGACCACTGGGCGTTGCGGGAAACAAAAAGTTCAGGAGATAATAAAGGCAAGTTGTTAGTTCACATTATGTACTGTAATCATTTAAGACTGGAACACTCAGATCTTATGTGTTGAGATGGGATTATAGAGCCCTGTTCGTTGGGGTTGCAAGTGAAGACGTTTGTGACATGAAAACTTGAGTGACCAGTTGTGTTGTAAGTTGGAGGTTTTAGAACATTTGGTTTTGCAAATTTCGTCATCTGTCCTGACTAATCTTTCTTTGTAGTCAGTCGATAAGTTATGCATATTTTATTATTTCTTCCAGGGTGTTAGGAAGAGAACAGTTCTGTCAATGTGATCTTTGCTGCACTATGCTGGAGCTCGTCTTTGCCTCGGCCCCTTTTTTTCCATACCCATTTCTGTTCGTGTGATTCATTGTTAATCCAGTTTTTTCGGTATTTCTCATTTGCACATTTGGTCAATGGCTTATGGGTACATTGTGGTCTAGTAATTTGTTTTAACATAAACTTCAGTGAGTTAATTGGTTCCTGGTACCTCTACAGTTGCAAAAAAAAAATGTGTTAATGGAAGTTGCTGATTGTCTAAAAGACCTGACATCTGGAGACACAATCCTAAAATTCCCAAAGGTGGTTATTTTCATTTATTTATATTGAAGGAGCAAATAAATGTTACTGAAAATTCTTTTGGCCAAATGGGTTTGCACCTCAGATTGCCTTGTGAAGCACCTGAAGCAGGGGTGTTGAGCTTGTTATTAAAAACATAGAATGGAAAAAACTAATCCCCATGAAACATTACGAAAAGCAACCAGTGCATCAGTGCTATCAAATTTTTACTATCACCTGGATTATTGTCACTTCATTGCTCTTTGTTCATGTAAAGAAAAAAAGTACTTGGACAAAATATGTGAATAAAAATTACTGGTACAGTTACAGATTATGTTTTGCAAAGGTAATATGTGAGGGTGGGGTGGGGGGTAGTTTATGGTGATGGTCTTATTTTTGATTTGTGTCATTTCATTTGTTGCATTCCTTTGATCCCTTGTAATTCCACATTATTTTACTTGAAAAAAATTAAGACAATTACAGTTGATTAAAAAGACCAAAAATTTGTTGCCATTTTTATTGTGTTGCAGGTTTTTGTGCAACTGTGGGTGAAATTCAGGTTTGTGTCACAGCTATCCAGGCGGTAATAAGAACTGTTTCCACATGGTTAAAATTAAATAAAATTATTTTCTATCAACTCTCTGTGACAGTGTGAGTTATAAGAAAAAAGGTCACTCAATGACAGGAGACTGAATAATATAATCTGGCAATACTTTATTTAAAAAAACACAGTTTAATAAAATGAGAGTGAAGGAAAATTAAACAGCCATATTACTTTGTGCTAAAGGGCAACCTTCTCGATCCAAAATTAATTCTGGTTCACTGCACTGATGTCTTATTGTGGTGCAACATCAAGTCCTGTTCCTCTCTACGTAGTAAACTCACTACTGCTCCATCATTTTCTCGCTTCAATCCACCAATTACCACACTAAAGGACAAATAAAGACTTGACATGTAACAAATACGGAGAAACATTTCAAAAGTCTAATCAGAGTTTGTGTGTCAGGTGAAGTGAAGGACTCAGCTGTGTGAATTCAAACGTATATAAACAAAAGAAACTTCCTCCATCCCTTCTTGACAATGTTAGTGCACAACATCACATTCTCAGCTCAACATAAACAAGGCACAGTTTTGAAAGAAAAACGTTTCATAATGGGTTCTTGCAGAACTTTTCTTGTAGCAGCTTACACAGCAATGTTCAAATTCATAAATACAAACTGGTAGGACAAGTAAAAAGGGGGGCTTTGGGCCTGTGACTGCGCCTAAAATAAAAGGGGCTGTTTTTCATATATAAAAAACTATTTTTGTTACATTAAGGCAGTTTAAAAAACTTTCAAGTTTTAGAAAATTATCTGCATAAAGTATGTCTTTAATATGCAGCAATAAAGGTTATGTACAATTACATTAGCCTAACAAGGAAAGCCCAACTCTGTTAAAACTATTTTCATGCCTTCACCCAGAAACAAAAAAGTAACAAAAATTAATGCACATTTTTCCTGAGTACAGTATGTTCAGAGCCAGTGTAAGGTTTCAATACTGCATTATGCTGTGCTTAAGGCCACTTATTTCCGCTTTTTTTTTTTAAAGGCAGGAGGGGAAGTGGCACTGACGTAACAGTTCACACTTTGTCCTGGTTGTTGTGTTGTGTTGCGAGGGTGTGACAGGGTGGAAGCAGGTTGGAGTCCATGAACCAGCAGCAATGCCTCTAGAGCAAGGCAGTAATGCACGCACGATTGTTGTCATGTATCAGTTAAAAAAAGAGAGCATGTCTCTTCTTAAAACAAAAAAAAAAAAAAAAAAAAATAGGAAGATAGGAAATTTACATGAAGGATGTAAATGTGAGGAAAAATTGGAAAAACTCCTCCTCCCCCATCCCCCCCCCCCCCCCCCCCCCACATCATATTTTACATCACATTTACTTGAAAGAGGGATTTTTGAACCTATGAAATACTATTGCAGACTCACGCTGCCTGGTGTTAGGTGCCAAAAGAGGCAGCCAGCGAGATGGCTAAGATGATGATGAGGATAGCCAAACAGACAGCAATCCAGATCTTCTTCTGCACAGGATGACAGACAGAAAGGTTCATATTAATGTTTAAATGCTGAAAAGGACATTCATTAAAGAGATCATCAGAAACAGGCAACATGAATGGTGAGTGTGCATTTGGGAAAAAAACATGGAAGTTAAATTATGTTGAATACATACTTTCCTGGCCAAGGCTGAAACATCAAAACTCACAGAAGACTATAATCTGGGCAATTGTTTGGTTTTCCATGAATTAAACAAACCAGTATTTAATGGGCTTTAAAGGCCTTTTCAGTGGAAAGAGCTAGATAGATTATGTTTTCCAAATCTTCTTTTATTGAAATTTTTCTACCAGAATGACACACAGTATTATCTAATGGTATAAAACAAGACATGGCTGTACAACAGTATGTCAAGTTTAAGAGTTTGGTTTTTGTATGAAACCACATCTTACCTTGCGTGCTTTCTGCTGATATGTGACTGCTTTCTCTGTGTTGTCCTTCGCTTTCTCCACATAATCTGATGACTGTTTGATGTTGTTTTCAATGCGGTTGACCATCTCTCCCTGGAGGATGAAAATTTTTTTTCGATAAGATGCTTAATCAAAACAAAATAACCCCGAGAGTCATTATGAGCGTTGCAGTACCTGAGCCTCCACCTCCATGGCGAGGTACTGGAACATGTCGTGCAGGTCTCTGATGCTCCGCTCCAGCTTCAGGATCTCATCATGCCGGGACTCAATCTCATTCAGAGCCTGTTTTGTAGCGTGAGCATCACTCAGGATCTGAGCACAACCACAGAGCAGACATTTCTTGCTGTCATACAGTACATCATAGATTTGCCAGTGTATGACAAAGGGGGTGGGAACCTAGTGGCATTATTCACACTACGAGCTGCTGTGACAACAAAAACACATGTATGAGCTGATTTTCCTTCTCATGCTTAACAAACGTCATTTAAAGACATTGCTAGTTGTTGACAATAGATAGAAATGCAGGAAGTGTGGTGAAGTCTGCAGGCATCTAGTGGCACAGTCACACAGCTGATGTCCTCTTTCATCATGAAAGGTTGAGCACTCACATTCTGAGTGAAAACATCCGTCTGGCCACTTTCCAGCATCGCATCCAGCTCCTCGTCTGACACGATGGTCCCAGCTACAGCAGCACAACAGAGTTAGAGTTTCAAGAAATGTTACAGGATGTGTCTGTAGAGGAGTAGTGGAGGGTTATTGTTTTACGGTTTTATTATGTAAATCATTTTGTGCTACTAGCGGTGGTATAAAAAATGCTATATAAACAGCACTTATTGCGTTGTATTTATAAATACTATACATTAATAACCTTACATTACTTTATATTCTCACATTCTATAACTTGTCATAGATCATTTCTTATCTATACACTACAGGAAGAATCTGGGTGAAAGTGAAAGAAAAGGGATGTCAATTGTCTTGTGACATCATGAAAACCACAGTGACAGCCCACAGCAGTGAGTGCTGAGTGAGTTAAAAACAGACGTGCTCACTGATTTTCAGCTGCCTTTGTATTCGCTCCACGTTGCGATCTTTGTACTCGGCCTGGATGGTGTTGCAGTAACCCATCAGCTCCACAAACTCCTTGGACAAGATGCTGTGCTGGATTGAGACAGAAACAGTGTGGGTGTTTATACTGCTGTTTTACTTAAAACCTGAATTCAATGATGAACTCGTTAATAAAACCGAGACACAAGCTTATACTAAATATGCACTTTATTTTCCTTGCTTTCAAAATTAAATTAATTCATATCTATCTAGAGTATCTCCCTGATGAGTTTGCATAAAATCAGTGACTTCTTTTAAAACGTCATATCACCGTCATATAATCCACCATGACTTGAAATCTCACCAAAATATCCAGAATTCATTTGAATTCGTTTTGCATTAAACACCATTGACTGTGTGAAAAGTTCACAGCAGCTCTTCTGAACAGACTGACAACCACCTAACACTTTCCTGTAACTTTTATATCCTGACTGAGCTAAAAATTCAAAACTATATTACGCATCTAAAGATACCAGGACTATACCATACGAGACGTGACAGTTAAGTCTCAACCTGTGTTCGCTGCATTCGAATGTTAATGGGTACATATTTTCCATCCTCCTCTCCCTTCTTGTATTCAATACCTGTGAAGAGATAATAGTTAAGTTCTCTCTGAAATAAACAAAATAAAAGGATAAATACTTTTCACGTCTTATCCATCAGTACTCACTTTTCAGCTTTTTCTGAATCTGGCTTGCCAAAGTCTTTATCTCTTCTCGAAGCGTCTGCAGCTCCTTCTTCATACCTGAACAACAACAACAAACAAGATTACAATTACGAATCAATGAGTTGAACTATAGAAACAGAACAACTGAAACAACACTGCAAAAGAATACACTTGATCTGACTGTTAGAATGGGAATACTTTCTTTTGCAAAAGATACTCCACCTAATTTTGAACTCTAACTTTTTTATTCATTTTGATTTTAGAATGTATTTTTATTATTTAAATATTTATATATAATAATATATATGAATAACGATATTATTGTTGAATTATTATTATAGTTGTTGTTGTAGCTTGCCTTTGCAACTGAGACATGAGTACTGTAAATAAACAAGTTCATTGTTGTTAATGTCAGTATACAAGACTATTTTAAATCTTTGTAGTTATTCTATGTAGTAAACAATGGGAGAGCACAGTACCATATCTTGACCAAATGAAAATACTTACTTTCTGCAGGCAGCGCCTCGCCCAGCACTGTTTTCTGTTTGTTTTCGAGCTGAGACACCATCCTCTTAAGGCTCTGCAGCCCCTCATGGATTTCGTGCACCTACAGAATTGTACATTTTGTCAAGAATTTCATCTGCTAAACTTTATATCAAAATATAATCAGAATTCTACCAAAGATCCACAACCGTTAAAATAATGTTTGTTATTGGATATACGCGAAACATATACAAGAGATTAAGGTTTGGTGGACTCTCTTCTGTGAAAGGAAGTATTCCCATTTCAGATTTCAGATCAAGGATATTTCTTTATTTTTATTTTTTTACTGTTCAACTCACTGATTCAGGTCTACAAGTGGGTCTGTGTTTATTATAGCCCACAGCATACAGACTGGGATGAGTAGACACAGTAATGTTGGCAAAACAAAGCTTAGAACACAGAAAAATATCAGAGAGATTTTGTGACCTTCTTTTCAGCCTGCAAATGCTGTAATGTGATGCTATGCTTGACTTTGCTACTGCGTTTCTCCTTTCCTGTAATAACATATTACTTTGATTTGAAGCAGCCACATATGCAAATACATGGTAATCTCAGGTGACCTGGGAGTTGAATAAGAACTGGTGTTTATAAAGTCAATTCACCTTTTTGAAGAAGGCTTCATTCTCCTTTTCCTCTTTGGCTGAAGAGGTTCCAGGTTTGATCATCAGAGCTCTGCCCTCCTCATCATCATCTGACGCCTCGGCAACCTACAGTCAAGTTAACAAAAAGTGATGTGTCAGCGCTTTCTTATGATGCACGAGTTGGCTTCCTATTCTAAGTTAGTGGAAAAGCTGACTGAAAGGTGCATTTCAATAACGAGCCACTGAGTCTCTATATGTTGCACTACTTGTAATAGTCAGGCATCCTTTTCAAATGCTTAACAAAGTTTTAACACCATCTACTTCAGAAGATAATTTACTGTTAGTTTTGCCCATTAAATAATATCTTAAAATACCCACAATAATATTTTCACTATATTCAACCCTATAAAACCCTATGCAATCTCATAGCGTTTGTCCCCTTAGACCACATCAGGTTTAAATATAAAAAAAACGTAATATACTTAGAGGTGTCAGAGATTAACAAATGGGGCGGACATTTGTTTGGCTATTTGATAAACATTGTGAACATGTTTTCTGCCATCGCTGCTTTCTCTGCATCTCAGACAGCACAGACTCGAGCAGCCCAGCCCAGCCCCGGCCTGGAGAAACGGAAACTGAACATAAACTGCGGGTCAAGGTAAAACTCAGGAGCAGTGACGCCTACACTCGGTCATTTTAATCATTTCTTTTTGTCTAATAAGCCCAGTGCTGTCGCTGTGAGACAGTGAAGTCACGAGCGTAGTGTAGCTCGATACAACGAATGAACATGGCAAAGGTGGGAAGCTAGTGTTAGCTAGCTACTGCTAATACTGACTGTTAGCTGTTAACTCACGTTTCCTAACTCTTTCGTCCGGTCCCGCATTTTTCCGGGTGAAGCGGAAAGTCAGGTATCCGAAATGCAGCGGCCGTACACCCGAGTGTGGTAAGTTGTTACCAACAGATAAAGTAACTGTAAACGCTTTACTCTAGTCGCTAGTGTAATTCAACAAGTGACTAGAGCTGGTCGGTGCCTGAATCACTTGTTAGTGAGTCGCTCCTTCGCACTAAATGAGGAATCACGAGTCCGAGGTCTCCATTAACCCGGATCCTATGAGTCCTCTGCCTGGCTAGTAAACACTGCGGAGTCACCCAAAACACTCCGGACTCAGATGATTCGGTTCACCCACGTCTCTCCAGTCAGTGAATTTAAGTCATAAGTTAAATAGACAGGTGGTTAATCACACTGGTGCGCGTTATGTGGCTGATATATTTTATCCACATGGTATGATGATGGTGATTATCATCATCATCATTATTATTATTCTTATTAATATTGTCAGAAGTAGTGGTATAGACTAGTAATGCTACATATTTTATTGTAAGCAAAACAACAAACTGTAGTTTTATTATAGTGTTGTTAGTGGGCCTGATGTACAAAGCACAACAAAGCACACTATTGATGACATCACCCCTGCGTGATGCCATCACCCCTGAATCAGGCCCACTCAAAATAAGATAACGTTTATATCAATAATATTATTATTATTTTATTTTAATATTGTTAATATTATTATTATGGGGGGTGAGGTGGTCAACAACACTGACTCAAGTGAACCGGATCACTTTAGTGAGTGACTCAGAGTAAATCGAGTCCATAAAAAGAACCAAGTTTACCACCACTACGAGTAACCTCCAGAAATAACACTTCTTCTGATGCTGGTCAAAATATTGCGTTTAACTCACAAGCGCTGCCCATGGCGGCGCTGTGTAACTGCACATCATTCATTTAATGAATTGAAGAATTTTAGGTTTTTACGTTTTGTGTTTTCACAGTTTACACACAGTTTATATATTGTTTTACAGAAATCAGAATCCAACCCGTGTGGATTTTATCCACGCTTTTGTCTGTTTTCTTTTATTTTGATCCTATTTTTATATGTTTCACATGTGGGCTTGTTATAACTGCACATAGCCTCTGTGTGGTGAGACCCTTTGATCACAGAACTGACCCAAATGCAACATGTTAAAATAGTTTTACAACTGAGAGGCAGTAAAGATGGGAAATCGTCCAAAAACACGGGGAAGACAGTCAATGCTCATATGCTATCACCCCTCAGAGCTACATGACAGCTTTTGACTAGACTCAACTCTGACAGCCACTAGATGGTGCTATTTGCACACCTTAACGACAACCACACAAACTGGAATTCAAATGCTGAACTCACTATGAAGCCAGTGAAATTTATTTACCTGATATTTGCATGATTTATTTAATTATTATGTTTGTGTCTGCAATATTACTGTAAGCAATATGACCACAAATGACCACAAAGTTCTTTTCTTTTCAGGTCTGGGGGCTGTAGGAGAGGTGGGGGCCCTTGCTCAGGGGCCCAGTATTCTCATGATCTGTGTCCGGTCCCACAATGTTACAGAACTACTACTACTCCCACACTGCACCAGGATACGTTACCATGCATGATTTAAATCGCGTGAATATGTGAGCTACTACATTTCCCATGATGCACCGACGGGGGGCGTGGTGCGGCTAGTGAGCTGTCAGTGCTGGGGGGGAGAGTAAGAGAGAGAGAGGGGGAGGGGGGCTGGTCCAGCATCTGTGGAGCAGCGGAGCACAGCGGATGACGGAGAGACGCCGTCCCCATCGGCAGGATGAGGAGGAACTAGCCCCCGCATCGTCGCTGTCGTCCGGCTGGATGTCTCAGCCTGATCCTGCGCGTCTGACATCACCGAGATATGTGGCGCTAACGCAGACAAGCACACAATGAAGAAGCAGTTCAACCGGATGAGACAGCTCGCCAACCAAACAGTGGGCAGGTAGGATCCTGATCCAAGACACACACACACACACACACACACACACACACAGCGGCTGTTTGTCAGAGGCGATCAGCTGCCTCCTCATTCTGCCATTCACACAGTCGATGGCCTGTTCGCCGATCAGCTGGTTCGATCAGCTGATCGGTTTGTAGAAAGCATTACGTGTCAGTGTTTGTTGCAGGTAACGTGTGATCGCTGTGTGTGATTGATTGAGGGGGAAACATGAATGAGGAGGAGGGAGCAAAATCAGGGCTGCTGCCTAGTGACCCCTACCTCCTTGCCTGGGGGCCACCCTGATGAGGGAGGGGTCAGGGCACAATCTGTGCCCACACTAATACAAATACATATCAGTGTAAAATGTAAATGTAGCATGGGTGCTCGGGGTTTTGTATTAGTCTGCACAGAAAGAGATAATACGACTCGTGTAAACGGTGATGCAGTCACACACATTTGTTGTCCTAATGAAATTGTAGTGATGGTCAACACTTACTGTCAGTGACAGTTGCACAATTTCACTATTGCTTGCTTTGTCTTGTCTGTGGCGTTTTCTGGATGGACCTGAGCAACCGGCAAATAGACTATGAGTTTGCTGTGTGCTGGTGTATGTGGATTGTCATGTGATGGGTGACCTCAGGTGTGTTGGTATGAATGAGATTGCTTCTGATACTGAGCTAAAATGATGTTGGTTTTTAAAACAAAGCATTTTAGTGTGAGCTCTGTCGCAGATCACCGCGAATGGACATTTTATACCAAGTCTCTGTCATTAAAAGATACGAGGACATGTTGAACGAACCGTTGATGATAAAAACAACAATAAAAAAACAGCTACTAAGACATAAAAAATGATCATAGAGATGTTAAATGATCAGGAAATGAAAATGAGCAGACACAATGTAACGTAACCAAAAGAGATACAGAATGATAAAAATGAATGACAAGACAAACATTGAGTCTGTGGTCCTGTATAAAATGAGTTGGGGGGGGCCCTTCCTATTTGTCCGCACTTGTTGTTTTGTAACTCAGGTGTAACCGTCCTGATATTAATGGGCGACCTAATTGTTCAAAGAGAGTGTTTGTAAAATGAAAGAGGGCAAAGTATTGTAAGTAATCATAATTTGTGAAATAATGGTGAGTGACTAATAAAAACAAAAGCATCTATAGGTTGCTACACCTGTATGCATCGGTAAATGAACGACAGACAGACAATTTCACCACACGTTACCTATTATTTATTTATTTATTTGATCCATTCTGTGGATGAACCATTATATCTGGGGATATAAGTGGAATTGAGTGTCAGTGATTTGGGGCATTTTGTAGAACAGTGAAGGAGAGCGAGGACAGGATGAGACAGACGGGGAGTGACATGCTGTAAATAATCCAGCCTGCCGGGAGTCATACGAGGAAGTAGCTGCCTAAGGCTAATGTGCCATGCTGCATGCCCACTAACCACTTGGCCATCGGGGTCACCCCATCATACAATAAGATTATGGAATCCTGGGAATGTCGGGATTGGTTCCAGAAGAGCTTCTTTTTCCTGGAAGTTAACAGTGATTCCAAGTCCAAAGATACTGACACATCATAGTTGATGTATACAGGAGAGATTAATCCCAATGATATAAGGCTGCATCAGATGTTACGCAAACGTATGAACCCTTTCCATGAACGTGTTTTGGTTTTTGGTGACTTATTTGTCATCAGTTTGTCTGTTTCCTCCTGTGAGGCCCAAGAACCAAGAGTTTGGGACCTGAGACGCAATGAATTGAATTTAAAAAGCGAAAACGTTTGCTAAAAATGTGTATGTGTGTCTTTAAAATGAAATTTGATCCACATATTGAAGAGGTGAAGTTGTAGCGCGGCTCTTAAGCTGGTGTTGTCAACTCTTTGTCTTCCCTTTTATTTGTCAACCCCACCCTTTGCTTGTAACTGAAAGTCAGTGTCATATGGCAACATTGTGTGCTTGTTTAACCCCTTTTTCCACTGTTGCATTATCACACTGCACAATCATTTTTTTGTTTGTCTCAGTTCTGTCAAAGCTGCGGAACCAGAAAACAGGCTGGTCGGCTGTTAATAGGTTTACGATAAAGCAAACCTGGTTGTTAGTGCACTGTCACCTGTTTGCTTTGCTTGGCTGATGGCAGCAGCTGATGATGCTGGCTCACACAGGGTTTCGTGTCACGCTCATTACAGGCGGAGGTGCTGATACAAATCAATTAAAAAAAGGGGGGGATTACCGCAGCTAATGCTCAGCAGAGTGGACTCAGCACTGGAACTGTGCCGATCTTGTGCTCCAAAGTCTAAAGCTCTATGCACCTGAGAAGATAAAACCGAGGCGATTATTCATGAGTATATAGATACATAAAATTGCATGTGTGGGAGGCCAGGTGCATGGTTATTTCCCCTCATCTGCCCGAGAGCTGAAGCACCAGAGCCCAGTGAGGCGGAACGTCCCGGTAATGAGTTTTAACCTGTATCATAAGAGGCAGAACAGCCGGGGCAATTAGTCATATTTAGAGGGTAGTGACTCCAACATGATGCCTGACGGCTGATATTTCCTCCATGACCTTGGCATCACCTGGTGTGTTATAAGTCTTGGAAAGCTTAAACTGCTGTAATACGGTCCCTATATCTGACACATTTAATGGCCCCATATTTTACATTTTTCTGGTGGAGGTTTTTCTTTTTTTTTTTTTTTAGGATTTAATACATATTTAAAACATATATCACTCACCAGTCATTTCTGGAATATGATGAACCTGACTCCATGCTGCAAAAATTATTCATGAAGGTACAGCTCTGATCCTGTTTTCAATTCCGTTATTTTATCAGATCGAGATAGTGAAGTCAAATATAAGCATGAAGTATCTTAAGTTTTAAATTAGTGTCTTAATTGATAAGTAAGTGTCCTAAGAATTAATAATTGTGTAGTATTAGGGTTAGGGAATTCTAATTTTGTCAAAGAAAATTTATTTTAAATAATCGCGTGTCATGTTTCTCATCTGTTTACATACCATACCTTAAAGATCTGTTAACAAACACTTACATCTGTGAATTACTATATTACTACATGTATACAGACTGAATGTAAATGCAGGAAAAACATGTCACCAGTGACTCTAGTTCATCTCATAATATTATCTAATTCAGCTGTATTGTTTTTTTTCATTAACTGTACTATTGTTATTTGTTCCATTCTCATTTCATATTCTAATTCGATATGTTTTCTCAGCTCTTCAGTGTTTCAGAGCACACGAGCACGAGCATCCTCACGCTAATGATGCATCCCCTCTTCAGGATGACAGTGCTGCTTTGCTCCAGTTGAGGATATAGGTCAAGAGAGGTTCAGACACAGTTAAATTCATCTCCAAAACATTCAGGCTGCACCATAATCCTGTGTAATGCTGCGTAAACCGTGCACGTGAGTGAGTGAGCGAGCGCAGTGAGGTTATGGCGGGAAGAGGACAGACCGTAAACCTCTCGTGGCGTTGTCACTTCTTCTGTGTTTCTATGTTTAACTCATCTGCTCATTCACATGTTTGTGTTGATGAGCAGAAAGAGACTGGTTACTGGACCTGTGGGAACCACCTCGCACTTAAAACACGGTCCCTCCTGGAAAAACAAGAAAATAATTGGCAGTCCAGGTTCAGCAGAGGATGCAAATGAATGTCACAGTGGGATGAAGAAAAAGTTGCATTTGGGCTACAGGCAATAAAACCTGTTATTTATATTTGCTTTAACATGCTCCATTTTAGTCCTAGTCCATTATTGTCTGTTGGTTACGTGATTAAAGAGAGTAAATTGCATATTTTATAAAGCAGAAAGAAAGACAAAAAACGACATGGCTTAATGGCTTTATCATTTTATATTTATATATTCAGTGTCATTGTTTCCCGTGTAATATTTGGGATGGATGGATGAACCTGTGGCCACACAGGTCACACCAGAACTCTTAGAATAAGCGTTCATATTCGCGCCTCATGTTTGCGTGTAATGAATAAATGCTAGTTTAACTTGCCAGGTTTTGATTGCAAGGCAGTAAGTAACAGCTGATGTAATCATGGCACCATGGATAGTGCCCGAACCAAACCCCATTCAAACATGAAAACCTTCAAGGTCAATGGACTTTGTCGTCTAAGCTAATTACAAACAAAGCAAAGCAGTCAATTACTGGACGATCTTCTGTCATCGCGTCTCTTATTGCAGAACACATCAACAAAATAGCAGCGTTTAGGGAAAGAGAGGGAATGCTGAGGCTGTAAAGCTAGTTGTTATGATAGTCACAACCATATTATTGGTAATCTATGAAGGTTGTCTGGTGAGGTCTATAGAAAACACTCAGGATCCAGGTCTGACATGATTGATTGGAAATATTGATGGCTTGTTGTTTAACCATAAGCTCTGCAGGGAAGTTGTTGTGTTGACACTGCGGACAATCCATCAACAGGAAGATACAGTGTTGTGTTCTTCAGGAAAGAACCTGTTTAGGGAGATAATGAAGAACTTCTCTCTCATATGTGTCTGACTATTAAAACATGGCCCCATAGAAGTTAGCACAATTTATTATGTGTTTTTCTTATCCTCCTCGACTGCTGGAGCATTCAGATGAAAGATTATAAACCCATTTGTCAGACATGGTGTTGTATGTGTGTATGTGAGTGAGTGTGTGTGCACAAGTTAATTACAACAGTATCCACAGGATTTGATGATTGATTGCTCTTTTATTTGGAAGATAATCAGTATTCATAATGAGGCTGCTCTGCCAGTCGGAAAAAACCTGTCCTAGCAGCAAAATTAGGAAAAAAAATGTTTGTATTAATGGTGGTCTGATCACCACATGGCCTTTGTAAGCTGCTCAGAGGTGAAAGGGCACAGAGGAAGAAGCTGGGCTAACAGGACCAGACACAGATGACACCAGACACATAGTGTTTACATCTCTCCAGGCTCCTCGGTGCTGTTCATTCACAATGGGTGGGAGAGTTTTATTGTGAGATGCGGAGATGTACAGTACTTACACACATGGGCCCAGTTCTGTCTGTGTGTGTGTGTTTGTGTGTGCACGTGTATGAAAAAGTTAAGGTGCGATCATCTATTCGCGCATGTGTATTGTGTGCCTCCCCTGTCTACATTGTCTATCTAAATCATCACTGTTCTCAGGTTTGATGGGCTATGGGCTATACTTGACTTCTGATATTAGGCTTTGATGGCTCTGCCCTGCAGGTGATTAGCACAGAAACAGGAGATGATGGGGTGACTCTTTGGACAAAAATAGCTCCCTTTGACACAAAGAGGGGGAGGTCACAGAGCTGGAGCGCGTGTCCGATTGAATTATGTAGAGAGGTTTGGATTTGTGTAAATCAGCAGTAGACTTTGGGTCCAGAAATGTGATGTTCCCCGCTCCTGTCAGTCAGTGTTCTTCAGAGACGTCAGGTTTGTGGGTGAAACTGACGGCATTGCCACTAGAGTTTTATTGAAGTCACTGAAGTGTACTGATGGATACGCTGCTTCGGTTTGTTGCTGTGCCACGGAGGAGCTGATGGCGCTGCAGCTGCTGCTGATAACATTGTATTATGAATTTGAACTAATAGGAACCAGTTGAGAAAAAAAAGAAATGTCGAATCAACGATTTAATATTGAACTCTTTGCCCCTAATAATGAAACCACCCAGTGACGCTGGATTGAGAACAGTTGCATTTTATCTTGCCATTTTTTCAGGCCTCACATGAACCTGATGACACTGCTGGGTGTGTTCTGCTTTACACTGGAACTCAGTTTCTTTTTCCAACACATTGACGAAGGTCGAGTGACATGTGGCTCTATCTGTTTACTGGTCTTGACCCTAAACACCCACTACAGATTTTCAAACCAGGATCAAGGCTCTTAGTGGATTTTCTGTTGGCTGGCATGTCTGTCTAGCATGTTTAAGTTTAATTTTAGAGATTGACTTCTATAAGAGAGAGAGGTGCATGGAGGAAAACATTTGAGAGAATAGTACAGTATTATGTTATTGAGAAAATCATCCTGTCCAGCTTGTGTGGGTCTTACAATTGAACCAGTTTGTTGGTTAAATGTTCATTAATCAGCTGTCACATGTGAGGATTTAAAGCTTTTCTTTTTCTGTATAATTATGAACTATGTTTGTTTTTTGGATTTAGACATAGGACTTAAACAACAATTGAACATATTTATAATTTATAAATACTTAAGTCAGATATAAATAATAGAGAATTGGAAACATAGTTCTCTTGTGAGATGAGATGAGGCAACAAAAAAATAATAATAAATGGAAAAGAAAATGGAAAAATTCATATCACGCTGATAAAAGAGAAGATAATAAAGATGATTTGAAGGTGACTGTGAATAAAATAAATGCCTGGGCATTGTTATTAGTTTAAAAAGAGTTTTCTGTACCACAAATTCTAGATCTAATCATTAACCTCTAAAACTATGACATGTTCAAGTTGAAAGAAGTTACCATAACATCTCTCTCTCTCTCTCTCTCTCTCTCTCTCTCTATATATATATATATATATATAATACATAATACACACACACACACACACACACACACACACACACACACACATATATATATAAAATAATGATGATGTAATGTAATGTAACAGTGTGTAACAGTAGTGTGTAGTTTAGCAGGACTGAAAGTTGGTCGCTCCCCACAAATCCTGTTTGTGCGAGACTACATGGTGTGCTATGACACACCCATGTTACCGGGGGCAACCAGGGTCCCTCAGTTTTTGCCGTCACTGACATTACCCACCCAACTTAAACCACACTCCACCTATCCTGTGTGTCAGACACTGGAAACATTAGCTCAACTGCAACTGCCTCCTACCTCATTTCAAAAGAGCACACAGCCTCTGTGGACTATTAAACACGATCAGCTGCAACCCAAGTGCTTAGGGATGGTAGCAGAGCATGTCGAGGACAGGAAATGACATCACCAAGCAGTATATTTTTACTCCCATAATGGCCACTAATTGACGGGGCCTGTTAGCGTGAATATGAATTCCAGTCAAGTGACCACATGTGATGGAGACATGCTGATGCTGAAATAAACATGGTTCATCCAGCCCTCGAACAGAAATATTTTCATAATGATTATAATTTGGTAATTTTTGTGAGTAGATCCATAGGTACAGGGGATGGGTGTGTGTATGCAAGGTTTATACATTTCTCACAGATCAGACAGTGAAACTCCTGAGATCTGAAATTCCTTGTTTGGTCGATTGAGTAGAGAAGCCATTGTTTCACAGATGATTGAAAGGATGACATATATAACACAAATTATATCACACTGTTATTTATGAGTGTTTTGGCAGTGTGAGCCACTCGGTCAGTAGAAAAGAGTGAGCGATGGCTGGAGATACTAATCTGTCTTTGTCCATTGATCAAAATTATCAACACATTTAATTTTCCAACTAATCACAGTTTGCAAACATCGAAATCTTCTTTACAGGAAAAGATGAAATCATCAAAAATCATGACTGTACAGTATTCTACTGTTTTTAACATCGGATCCATGTGGGATCAGATGGAAAATATTCAACTTGTGTGGAATTTGCGGTTCTCCTAAGGAATATGTAAGTCTATGAAAGAGCTAAAAATACAATGGAATCACAGCTATGATTAAAAAAAAAGGAGCAACACTACCTTCTTCTACTGTACCTGTCGCCTTGTTGACACCACCCCTATCTATGGCTGTTTAAACTTTAATGGGAAGTCAAACCCACAGTGCTCAGGTGTCGCTGTCACCGCCTCACTGTGACATGGTGTTAGACAGGCAGGACATTTTTTGTTCTGTTCTTTAATTGTACATTTTGATTATGCTTTCAACAGTTGTAAAGCAGGATCTTATTTTTTACACTGTAGTATTAATAGTTTTACTCATGTAAACGATCTGAATACTTTATCCATTGCCGCTCCTTGATAAAATACTACTGCAGCACCTATAGCTATAGACTTTCCCCACAAATGTCCTCTGACTGCACACCTCATAAATAACAGCAAAAGCTGCTAATGTGCTAACCGAGCCTGTCGGCCCAAACCACACCGGCTGTCCAAACACAGTGTTATTTTTGTCTAGAAATGGGCACGTAGTGGTTATTTGTACGCATGCGAAATTCTGGGTAATTTGGGGGATTTCTTTGCTGACGTTCTTGGCAGCAAACTGGACAACATGGGGGGAAAACACAGTGATTGCTAGTTTGGATGTGGACCAGCTTTACTCTCATTCCACCTTCTTTTTAATTACACTGGGTTAAGCTAAAAATACACACTGGTGTAAGACTAGTTGTGTGGGTCATTGGTTCGTGATAATGTTAATCACATCCCTGTTTGTATAGCCTGAGGTGTCTATTGACACAAGCGTTTGAAGCTGTGAACTCCTAAATACATATAATATAATGGCACTAATTAATATTATTATCGCTGAAGATTGAAAATTATGAAATCATATATTGAATATCATTAATATCATTATGAGCGCTGATAGCGACATAATATCTGCTGACTGGGTTTGTTGACAGATGAGGCTGAAATGTGGAGATGCTGTCATCAGTATTTGTGCCGAGGCTTTTGTGATTTCTATTATAATCACATTTGCAGAGTTCCAAGAATGTTACTCGGGTAGTTTTAATAAAGCAGTTCATGTGTTTCTGTCAGAGTTGATTTGCTTCTCTTGTCAGATTGCCAGGTTCTTTGCTACCAGATGAATAAACTCTGACACAGTGTTCTTTGGGAGTGTTTGGAAGTGCAATGAATCACATACTGTTTTGTTGTTGGTTTTTTTTGCGCCACCCTGCTCTAAATTGTTGCAGCCAAGCCACAGACAAGGTACAGTATGGTACCTGCTGTGAACCTTCAGGTCTTCAAGTGCTTCTCAGAGTCAAACACATTCAGATGAGGTCCAGGCATCTCATCACACAGCTGATGACACACTCCTCCTACCGGGAGTATGTTTTACACAGACAGAAGTGTGACTGTGCAACACTTCTTCTCATTTGCTTGCAAGGGGTGTTTGTTCCCGGTGTTGACAAGATGTTTCTTGTTTTGGCGCTTTGCAGTCTGCTTACCTTCTCTTTTAAAAAAGAAGTTTCGTCTGAGGTGGAGCATCTGATCTGGGACCAGATGTCTCAGATTGCTGATAACATGATGCCTCTGTAACAAGGTATCACACAATAGGGTTGCACAATGTTTTGATGTTGTTGCAGATAAACAGTAAAACACCGGTTTTAATGCTTCTGATTCTGAATAATGAATAGAAATACATTCTAATTGAGCTTTTTGGTGTTTTTCTTTCACCTCAAACATTTGCTGCATCCCGACTCTCAAATATAAGAATCTGCATTAATCTGTGCGATCATATGTTTTTACTGTGGGTCCGAAGTTTGTCACTTTCTAGAATAAAAGAATTCATCAAGAAAATAATCAATAGGCAAGAAAAGGCGTGTTTATTTGTATATACTGATGTGTTGATCTGTTGATGTCACAGGTGATAGGGTAAATTCTTGTATTTTCCACAGTGTAAACTGGGTTCAGAATGATGTCGAGGTCGCAGCAGAGAGATCGAACTGAATCGAACGAGACTCTGGTTCATAGATTTCAATGCAACTGTTGGTAAACAATACTGTACATCCTCTCTATCATGCAAAGAGGTTTCATGTCAGCACCTAGTCATCTTTGTGACGCTGACAGTTGCTGTTGATTTCTGATTTACAGCTCCATCCTAAGTTGGCCTCAAGGTCCTAATATCAACATGACAGCCGCTTCACTGAGGCGCTCAGTCGTTATTGATGTAGGATGACCCCGAGGCTGGGTAGGATGTTCATGTTTATCATAAGGCTGTTCACAGTGTCATGTAGTCTGTGTCATACTAAACTGAACAGGTGTCCTTGTCTGGCTGATGGGTTTTTAGTTAGTGGTTGAAAGTAGATCTGGAGTTAACACGGGCTCAGACGTTTATTTCTACAAACTAGAATACATGCATCAGTGGAAACCCACTTCTAACAGCTGGTGGAAGGAGACCAGAGTTTGAGACATGAATTGTCATCATTAACCAAACACAAAAAGTTGCCTTTACAGCCTCAGTGTGTTGATCGTCAAGCTGTGTTGTGGAGTTTGTTTTTAGTCTTTAGTTTAGAAGTGTTATTTGTAAAGATTATCTTGCTGTATTATATATTTTTGGGGTTTTAGTTATCTTCCGCAGTAATCCATAAACTAAGACTAAGTTGGCTTTGAGTTGTACATAATCTCTGCCTTTATCATATTGTGTTGCAGTGTATGTTTCATGGCTGTGGTTGGTATATGTTTAATGTGCTTAAAGAGCATTTGATATATGTGGGAATTAATCCAGGTTTTGTCATAAAAGGGCCTTTTTAGTGGCGTGTTGTTCCTGCCTGTTCAAAAATATCCATGTGCGATGGTTTCAGGCAGCTCCTTAACAATCTCTGACCCACTTTGTGAGTTGGCTAAGTGGGTTTCTCGGCTTCCTCACCCTGCGTGTCACAACAATAACAGCTACAACCAAAGATAAATGCACGAGAAAAAATCATTTAAAGATGACAAAGTAGCTCAAATGAAATATTTTCTGAAATGTTTTATTAAAATGTTGATTTTATATTTAAAATGATGACCTCAAATTAAAAAATTTAAAACACAAGTGCCTGCCAACAACATACATTTTTCAGGTTGATCTAACGTCGCAAGACACACTAAAGTTGATTTGTATTTGATTTGCATCAAAATGAATGTGCAACAAGTGAAAATAATGCATACAATGCATAAACATCAATCAAAGATTTAATATATAGGGTAGAATTTATTTATTATAAAGGATTATAATAATAAGCCCCAAAGAAAATTTGTTTTAATAATAATATTGAATTTAACACTGCTGTTGTTTTTTTGCCATTAGAACAAAAAAGCACACAAAGTATAATAATGTGTAGTATTATGGATTATTATAGTCACGTGAAAACCTCTGACCTCATATTTTTTACAAACTAAGTAGTGCACCTTTAAATCTCATATTAAAATGTATAAAAACAATCCCAGGACTAAATCTTGGAGTGTGGGTCATTTTCTCCACAGTCAGTCGGCCTGAGTGTCCAGACAGCCTGAAGGTGTAGGAAATGATGCGGGTGATGACTCACAGCCAGGCTTCCCCCTCTCATCCCCTCTCCTCTCAGACGTCTCAGGATGAAAGTCTGCACAGTGCCAGGCAGCTGACTGAAGCTGTGATGAGCACACATAATGGAAAATGTCATTTATGTAACATGTTGTGAGTAAATAACGATTAGTTCCGAGGCTGTGGTCAAGAAAGGTTACTCCACAATCCTGCGTGTATTTATTTATTTATTTTTTTGTGCAGCCGGCTAAAATTAGAGCTGGAATTACTGCACGCTTGATTGACACCATGAAACTGGCATGCAGTCTTTCTGGTTTTTACTGTAGTACAGCCAGATACGTGTTATTGAATATTGACAGTGAGATGGAAGATTACTGTCAGATACTGTGAATATTTCATGTTTGAACTGATTAAATTCAGTTTGCCACATAAAAAAAAAATCAATCAATCAGTCAGCATGCTGATTGGTTACATTTTTTTTAAATTATTGTTGGTATGTTGCCAAAGTGTAAGCCCATCTGGCCTTTAAAGGGAATGAATGGAAGATGGCTCTTTTATTGGTTATTTTTTTGTATGCACTTGTTGCAGTGAGCATTTTCATACGCCATAAATACACTCACCCATTATGCTTTATACTAAAAATGTGCAAACAGCAGCAAAAAAACATCAAATCTCGTGGGGACATCCTCAAGGTATTTCCTGCATCTTTTGGCAATTACTTGGAAACCAGTCGCCTGATGATTCATAACTGCAATTACGCAGTCTCTGTTGATAGATTTATTCTCTTTTCTTTCCCCTTAACAGATCTAGTCTTTAGGACTGGCGGGTACAGTTGCATTTTTAATTCAGTGGTGCCACTTTCATCGCAGTGAGGGATGACTTACTCGGAAACAGATCCTCCCACAGCGCAGCCACGCCGAATGTGCTCGCAATATGCTCTCGAACAACATCGCAGCTGCTCTCCCCACTGCATGTGGAGAAGCGGACTAACTATGGTGTGTTCGACTTCAAAGTCTCTGTAATGCAGTGCTTCTTTCAGGCCTGCACCCTCCAGCGCCGCATTTTAGCTGAATTGCAGAACAGTGGCAGTTCTTCTGTGGCCTCACCTCTGCTTTTATCTCATGTTGCCTCAGTGTCGAACAAAAGAGTGTGTGTGTGTGAGTGTGTGTGTGTGTTGTGTAGACAAATAAGGGACCAGGGTGTGCAGCGTGCTGCCTGAGGGCCTCTCCTCTAAAGGCATCTGGTGCCCAGTTGGAGAGCCGTACGCCGCCTGATGAAATCACTGCTGACATTTTGAAAACACCGATCACATCCAGCACAGCAGGTGAAGCACAGCCACTGAAGCTTAATATGCTGAATTCTTCACACCTTTTCCCTTCTCTCTAAGCCTCCCTCAGTTCTCCATCCTTTTGTTTCCCCTCCCTATCATTGAATTCAACCTGACAGGTGAATGTTTAGATGTTTTCCTGCTTTCTTCAAATCCTTAACGTTTCCCGATCCAGCGCTGCCATCCCGATCAGCCGTGATAACGGCAATGAATATTTCACCGTTACAGAATGTGGAATGTGGGTCAGGACAAGGAAGCGAGGCCTTGCAGGGAGCGCCATAAATATCACTCTCTCTCTCTCTCTCTCTCTCTCTCTCTGATTTTAATGGTTAAGCTTTATTAAGGCTGTGTGTCTGTGCAGCTCGCAGTCGCAGTCACAGATAACTCTTTGCTTTCATCCGGCATTGTGGGATTCCTTAAAATGAAAAACAGCTGAGCTAAAAATAGACCCCATGATTCTCTGTACAGTATTACACGACACATTTAAGCTTTACAGTCAGTTGTTCCCTGTGATATGAACTGGGATCAGAGCTTAAACATCTGGGACAGTTTATCTTTACAGCACAGCTTAGTCTAATGTTGGTGTTCCTGTGAAAGGAGTAAGAAAGAAAAATTGTACAATTCTTTGCCATGGATCATAGTGAAGAGGGAGATTTAAAAGGACACAGTTTATCTATATTTTTTTAAATGTCACGAGGCTGCAGCAGGTTGACACAGGCTGTAACAGAAAATGTATCTTCTCTATGCACCATGCAGAATGTACAAAATGTATCTAATTACTGATGCTAGAAATAATAATGCAACTGATGCGTTTCTCATGTTCGCGTTTCATGTCAGCTCATATCGTTGCTTTCTGTCTCTTAAAGTGTGTAACGACACTGCAACTAATTACTACAGTTTACAGGACTGAATCACAGCGTGTGGGTTTATTCTAAAATAGCCAATATTTACTCCTGATATTCGATGGTGAGTTTTGTCAGCGACGCCTGACAGATACAAGCAGAGGTCTAAATACCAGTGCACTGCAAAATGCTACATTCAGCTATAGGTAGATGGTGCAAATGTAAACGGGATGTTACTGCTGTGCAGGTGAAAGCAGCATTTGAGTGTTGTTGCTTGTTTATTTGACATTTGTTGATTCTGCAACTGCTGATTTAATCCAGTACAGTCTATATTCATATGTTTATGGCTGTCCTACATTTCAACACGCTGCCGTCTCCTGGGTCAAGAAACGCCATCAGTTTAGTTCAGGCCAGCTGTGTAAAGACATGAAGAAAGCCACAGGATCAGGTTGGATCAGATAACAACACAAGGAAGGGCTCTCTCTCTCTCTCTCTCTCTCTGTCTGTCTCTGTGTGTGTAGAGTTGTGTGAGTGTGCTGTTGTGAGGCGAGACAGTTTGAGTGTGAGAGAGTTCAGACAGGGCGGCCAGCAGCGATGACAAGATCAATGCTGGTTACTGAAGACTTACATGAACATCGTGTGTGTGTGTGTGTGCGCGTGTGTCGGTGTGTGTGCGTGTGTGCGTGCACTCAAGCTGTAATGAGGACCAGAGACTCAAAGAGGCGACACATGTGAAGTGTTACTGCAACAAGACGTGTTTGTGACCTGCTGCCATGTCACCATCACAACTCACAGAGAAGACATGGACCTGTGATTCATGCACATACTGGTCAGATCTATATTTTGAAGGTATCATTTCTACTGGGGATTTGTTTAAATTCGTTAAATTGTCTTATGATTGTTTACTTATTTGAGTGAGATGAGGATTGTTTCGTCACAACACTGCAGATGCTGTTTGGTGATGTTGCATTTGAAGCCAACTCAGAGTATGAATCTATTACTTCCTGTGTGTATTCATGCACGCCTTGAATCTTTGTCCAGACAGATGTCTCCACGGCACCACAACACAACAGAACGCACTCCGTGTTCTTTTCAGGTGACAGCGTTGAGGCTCAGGTGCTGAGAAGTGAACTGTCAGAGGCTTTGAGGAAGTGCATGACCTCCACAGGTGGATTTGATTTTTCACAGCTCTGCTCCATGTTGTTGCCTCCACAGGGGCGAGGTAGTCCGGCTGAACTGGGAATGAGTCAGGCCCTGTCATTGTGTTCAGCAGAGGAAAGCTGCAGGGGGTTAGTGCTGCTTGAGAGGAATAGCAGACCCTCTGGTGAGATGCTTGGAACCTTTGGTCGTGAGCTGCATATTGATTTGCTGTGCAGTCAGGAGAGGAATTAGCCCTTGGTTGTTTTGTTATCTTGTGCCGTGTTGTGTTGTTGTTCTGTCCGTGCAGCATGTGCTCTGCACTGACACCACGGCCAAGGTGGTCTGTGGTAAATAGCACAAGGCTGAATTTGTCAGTTGTCTCAGTGTTTGAATAGAAAATTCACGTTTTTTTTGTTTTTTTTTGCTGTAGCATTAGGTTTGAATGTTTTCCAGGACTAGTTGTGTTAATAAAGGCACACTTCACAGTCCATCGTTTTTGCATCCACTGTCAGATGCAAAAATGGACACGTGTTTCTTAATCTTTCTTTATTGTGCAGTCTATTTCATTATCCAGATTCAATGCCAACTAAATTACATATTACTTGTCTGTATGGTCCAGACAGTTTTTCATTAAACACTAGCAAACTGAAACTGTATTTTTTCTTTTTATGCCTGATTTTTTTTTCAGATGATTAGAACCAGCCAGTGAAATCAATTACTGTTTTACCAAGCCGCAAACATTGTTGTTTAGCTGTTAATTGACTGTCAGACTAACAAACCAATCATTCTATAAAATTGCACAGACTTTACATTTATACTTACACACATACAGTCTACCAACAGAGGTTTTCTTACTCTTACGCTGTAGTTTAATGGCAGCTGGCAAACAGTTCTTATCTGCATTATGGCCATGTACATTACATTACAACCCATCACCATCTCACCTATCAATCAGACCTGTAAAATAAAGAGTTAAATATTATAGCAAACATCATCAAGACAATTGTTGGCAATTTGTAAGATATACCGATAAAATGTAGTAAATGTGTTGGAATTAAGAGTACAGTATTTCCTGGTTGAATGTAGAGGAAATAATACCTGAGTAACTGGTAATGGGAAAGTGTATGACTAAATGCACTTAATTAAGTACTGTCTCTGGAAGTCAGTCTACCATGAACCTGTTTAAGGCTCATGCTGATTTTATCTTTTACACTGGCTTTCTCCAGCCGCTGGAGTGATGACCTTGAAGCTAACAGAAAACGTGTGTGTGGGTGTTTGTGTGTGTGTGTGTGTGTGTGTGTGCGCGCACGCGAAGATACGGATCTCCTCTTGGCTTGTGTTGGCGTCGTGACAAATGAGAGCTCGGCCACTAGCACCTCGGGCTCCTGTTGGAGGAATGACTCCACTTACTCTGGTCCTTCATTCATCTTCTCCTCTCCTCCTATGTTTGATCCATCCATCCACTACACTTGCTGCCATAGCAACCCCTGTTCTACGCCTAAGATGTCACCCCTCAGGGGATTTAGTTTGCAGCATTTTTATCTTTTTGTATGTGTGTGTGTGTATGTATGTGTGTGAGAATACTGTGTGTGTGTGTGTGCGTGTGTGTGTGTGTATAGTCATGGATGACACATCTTTACCCCTTACTGCTTCTTCACTCTGCACTACTATCCGGCCTCCCTGTGCCTCGCCACCTCGCTCCGCTCTGTTCTCTGTGCCAGTGGGAATTTGGGAATCCCAGGAATGACGACACATGCTGGTGCTGCAGTGAAGGACTGACTGTGCTGCTTAGGCTTTGATTCTCAATGCTGCAATGGCCTTGTTAGACTGCATCTGACAGGAAATAGGTTTACGTGAATATGGAAGAACGTATAATAATAATATAACATGTATATAATGCTATTGATACTACTAAGAATAATATATTTACTTTTTTTTTTCATTTATGCACTGGTTAGATTTTATTTTCCTCTTATCCCATTAGATTTTCATCTTTATTTTCAAAATATGAGCCTCTCCCTTTCTCAGCTGTGACACCCCCCACACTCCGTCATGCAGCATTATGAAGGCCAGATCCCCTGAGTGGTAACATCAACACAACATTATCATGTCATCTTCTCTCCTTGCACGTCCACATGGAGGCAATGTAAAAAAAACATGAGGAAACGTGAACAGTATGCATGTTTCCTCAGAGATGGCCTATTCGACCAGAGACAGATAGACAGCTACTTTTACAGACCATGCCATTCATGCATCCAGTCCATTTCCCTCAGGGAGACCTGTGTTTAAAATATGAACAAATCTTGCCTCCTGCTGGTGCTGGGGGATATGACTTTGTAAACTGTGTGAATAGTGAGCTGTGCACGTTGATGTTATTATTTTCTGTCATGCAGATCCATCTGCAAATGACATATACAAGCCTGGATCACATTCAGCTGACAGTAGTTTGTTTGTCATTATCATACAATGCTTGAAAAGACAGAGGTATGTGTGTTTGCGTGTGTGTGCATGTGTGTGTGTGTGTGACACCACTATCACACAGCATTGAAAATGAGAAATAACTATAATCGCACCATATGCAACACGCAGCTGAAAAGTAGTGTGTCACAAGTGGCTGTGTTTACAGAGGATGGAAAGATAATATGAAACAGTATAAGCTGCCTCTAGTTTCATATACAAATAGAGGAAGTACCTTCTATCACTGGTACACAATAATAATAAATACAACTACACAGTGTTGGGCAATGACAATGTGAGACGCGATAATATATCATCTGACTGGAGTGGTCAAATCTACAAACATTTCTGTGTGTGTGTGTGTGTGTGTGTGGGGGGGGGGGTTGTGTGGGGTGTGTGTGTGGGTGTGTGGGTGTGGGGGGGTATGAATCTGTTTTCCTGCACTCTGACCTGTAGAGGTGAGAAAAGGGGTAGATTGCTGTGTGATGAGAGAAAGAGTGAAAGAACAAGACAGTCAGGTCTCATTCTTCAGGCTGCTCTCGCTCACTCTCACTCGCCCACTCGCTCCTCCCGTTGACACACCACCTTCCCATATCCCAGGCTCCTGGCTGCTAACCCTGCACTCTGCAGCCTGAAGACAGGTGTCCTCCTTCCCGTTAGCAGGGGGGATGTGGAAGAGAAAGCTGCGGATCAGCAGGACTAGGGCCTCACGCAGGAACAGCACGGCTCTGTAAGTGCACAGGGAGCCGGCTGCTGTTGCTTGGACCTGGTGGAGTGCGGTGGAGTGTGTTTGTGTCAGGATGCAGTAAGAGGGGATGTGTGATTTGATTCGGTGTTTGCTTTTGGGTAGAATGAACAGGGCTGTTCTGGTATCCTGGTAAGACCATGTTTATATGAAGATCATTTTACTTCCTATTTCCAGTAAGGAGGCTTTTCTTACCTCCTTTGTGCTGCAGCTGTCACTGGGATGAATGTGCATGCTTTAATATTATTACGTTAATTATATTAACATGTGGTCTTAAATATAACAGCACAAATGACTTACTGTTTATTTATTTCTGAAATCATTGTTAAGGAATTGTAATGTTAGGCATATGATATTATATGGATGAGTATGGATCGATTATATGGAGTAGTTATATTCGAGGTTGATGTGACAGCTTCAGCTTTTCTTAGTGTTTCCTCATAAAGCACCAGTTCCAACCCAAACAGTTTACATATCATGTGACCTACTTTACAGCTTGTCCTTTCTCCCTCACCCTTCTACCTGTTAAACCAGAGGTTTGTACCTTCAGGGAGAAAAATGACATCATCCCTTCTTTCCTCTTCTTGTATTGGTTCAATGAGTCAACATAGTTCTGTCTGCTGGCTGTTACTGTCCATTGTTAATTTGTATATTTGTTAGAGTTAGGCTTAACAGGCTTAATACATACATTATTAACTAAATAACTACTTATTAGAATTTTTTTCTCGACTTTTTAGTCTGGAATTCCTAGATTTATTTTCTCTGTATTTTCCCTGTACATACATGACTTGCACGTGTGAAAATTAAACACTGAGATATTTGATCCATCACACGTTTTATCGAATGAAAGGAAGGCTCGCTCTCATACTGTAGCTCTGAAGCTAGTGTTGCTGTAATAGAGAATCTTGATGCGAAGATGCTTTTAGGTAAAGTGATGTGAGGTTGTTGTCTGGGATATTATTAGTGAATGGAGCCGGTGCAGGGCAGAGAGATGGAGTCAGCCATCACGTCTTTGGATTCACTGTCTTTCGGTCTGTTTTTTGCTCTTTGTACTAATGACATTTACTTATACTGCTCTAAACAAGTAGTAGTAATTCATCCTGTTTCATTGGGCATTGAAACAAACTACTGGCGTGCCTCTGAAAATGACAGGTTTAGTTGTCTGCTGGCTTTGGAGAAAATGTGCAAAGATTAAAGCTGCAGTAATTAGTGACTATAGGAAAAACATTTATTTTATTATTATTATTATTAGTAGTAGCAGTAGTAGTAATAGTAGTAGTAGTAGTAGTAGTAGTAGTAGTAATAGTAATTTTTGAAGCAGAAACAAAAATGTTTGTTTCTCGCATCTCAAATTCAAATTCATTCCAAAAGATGCTTTATGTGACGCTCTACAATTTGTGTTTCAGTTTCTGACTGACAAGAAGGGTGATGATTGGTTAGGGTTATGATTAGGTCGGGTGAGATTTTGAGATTTGTGGTATTTTATGAAAATTGTCTGTGTGCTTTGTAACTTGAAGCTCCTCTTCTGCACTAACAGCCTTTTTTTTTTCCTTTCTCTTTTTTTCTTTCAGGGCTGAAAAGACAGAAGTATTAAGTGAAGACCTGCTACAGGTAAGAAAGAAAGAAAGAAAGAAAGAAAGAAAGAAAGAAAGAAAGAAAGAAAGACATTTATACACTGGTATTAATGAACAGCTCTGACAAGCAGTTGCAGCTTTTACTTTTGTAATCAAACTCTATACAAGTGCCAAAATAAGTCTGTGATGCATAAGAAGTGATCTGAGCTGCCATCTGTGTGTGTATGTGTCTCTGTGTGTGTATGTGTCTGTGTGTGTCTGTGTGTGTGTGTGTGTGTGTGTGTCAGGTGGAGAAACGTCTGGAGCTGGTCAAGCAGGTCTCCCACAGCACACACAAAAAGCTGACCGCGTGTCTGCAGGGCCAGCAGGGCGTGGACGTGGATAAGAAGTCTGTCAGGTCACCATCGGTGAGAAGCAGGACATTTCTACACAACTCATGAAAACAATTCAAATTAATGACTGAAATGTGGTTTTATCCAACAAATGCAGAGAATACACAGATGTTGTTTTCCCTTTAAGCCGTGCAGGGTGTTGTGTAGAGATTGTGTCGTTGTCTTCTGGGCAACATGCTCAAATATTTGCTGTATTAACGTATGTGTGTGTGTGTGTGTTTTTAATCTCTGCAGAAAAAGCTTCCTCTCACAACACTAGCACAATGTATGGTGGACGGGGCAGCACTGCTCGGAGACGAATCTCTACTCGGGTGAGAGGACGCACACACACACACATACACACACACACACACACACACACACACACACACACGATGTAAAAGCAGCAATTATCTCTAGTATCTGAAAATCGCTGGTTTCACAGTGGCTCACTGTATGCATGTCTTTGTAAAGGTTCTGTGTGCTAAGCATAGAGGAATGATCGGAATGAGTTCAGACTTTTCCGCCTTGATCGTAAAGCTCTTCCAGTAACATCTCATTATTCCTGCCATCTGAATGATTAGTCATTTGTCCTTTGTCTGAGCCGTAACGTCTGCAACTGGAATCTCCTGTTCATTTTCTCCATCTCTGATATTTGTGAGAAAATTGTAAAGGAATGAAAATGCAAATGTTAACGTCATGCTATATTTAATGGCTGTACACAGGTACACAGCGCTGAATTACAGTGAATACACACACACGCACACACACACACACACTCTTTATGCCTGGCCTCTAAGGACTCCCCTGACTCTTCACTCATGTCTCCTGTTTGTCCGTGGCAGGAAAATGCTGAAGCTTTGCGGCGAGACGCAGGACAAACTGGCTCAGGAGCTCATCGTGTTCGAGCTCGCCACAGAGAGAGATGTTGTTGAGCCCCTGTATGACCTTGCGGAGGTAATGGTAGTGGACTCCAGTTACATCAAAACATAAAGATGTAACTTTTTATATGATATTCTTTTTTTATTTAATAACATTTATATTTATATTATCATACATATTATATTACAGTACTATAATACAATTACAACACATCTATCTATCTATCTATCTATCTATCTATCTATCTATCTATCTATCTATCTATCCATCCATCCATCCATCCATCCATCCATCCATCCATCCATCCATCCATCCATCCACCCTAAGTGATTGAAAAAAACTTAATTTTAATATTCCTGTAGTAAAGCATTTGTACTAGGTTGCACCTACATGTGTGCCGTTGGTGAAACACTGTCCAGCAGACTGATTCTAATAAGCCTGTAAATGACGCAGTAATCTAATCCTCATGAGACTCAGACACAGAGGTGGACATGAGGTTTGCTGCAGCAGGTGCAAAGCCGATGACAACACAGAGTCTGTTCTCCACGTTCTCTCCCAGCCACAAACAACAGAGTGCCATGAAAAATTCAAAACACAAACAATCTGCTCCGTCTTCTTAGGTGGAAATCCCAAACATCCAGAAACAAAGGAAACATTTAGCAAAACTGGTCCTGGATATGGACTCTGCACGCACACGGTGGGTCTCTTTACATGTGTGACTTTGTGTGTTGTGTGTTTATGTGTGAGAATCAGACTTGGCCACACTTAAAGAAACTCCATTCCCTTGTGAATTGAATCTTCAGCTTCCCACTGAACATCACAAAGATTTGATATATTGACACTGGGTTATTGGAAACTCTTCTTACGTTAGGTCAGGTTTCTGTTTTTATTTGTTCATAATGGAGTAGTCCTTTATAAAAAATCAAATATTAGTAAATCAGAACTTTATATTTGTAGTCAGAGAATCAGACTTTTTGGTCTAATGCTCTGACCTGTGTTTATATCACGTTGTGATCTTTCGCTACTAAAACATTGTCACATTAGTTGAGCGCTGACATGGAGAGATGTGAATTTCCTCACTACAATCCAGTCTGTGAGTTTGATTTTGTGTGTGTGTTTGTGTGTGTGTGTGTGACCCAAATCTAAGATTTTCTCCCATCATCCCGCTGTGTGGCGAGCTCCTCTGGCAGCACCATATATTATCTATTATTATCTCCACTCAGGCTGCTCAGACACACAACTGAGACAGAAAGCTGGCAGTTATACAGAGAAGAAGGAAGAGGACAGACGGATAGAGAGAGTTAGAAAAGAGACCAATGTAACATAAATGAATGACGATATACAGGGTAGTCGAGCTTTATCAGTTTGACAGTGGAAAGCTATTCGCTGCCTTTTCAGAAATCTGTTTTATTATTGTCATTTTGTGAAAGTCAATGAACATTTTTCTCAAAAAGATAAGTTTGAAGCTGCAGAATGTAAATACAATTTACTATAATTACTTTGAAAACATTCTCAAATCCAAAGGCAGAAAATAAAATCAGTGTTATTTCTCCAGGTATTATCAGTCCACCAAGTCTTCAGGACTGTCCAGCAACCTGCAGCCAACAGGAGCCAAGGCCGACCACCTCAGGGAAGAGATGGAGGAGGCAGCCAACCGCATGGAGATCTGCCGAGTCAGTGCTCACTTTTACTTGCAGCAGATGAAATGTTTGTTTCTGTAGTGCTGGTGTAGCAGTTGTGTTACAAACCAGTGCTTTTATGGCTCCAACCAGCCCCTTATTCTGCTAGTTACAGAGCGATGTGATTATTATATCTCAGACTATAGATTTAGATGTTCATGAGATATGCGTGCTGACACGTTCAGAACTCATGAAAGCAATGGAAGTGCATTTAAGTTAATATGTTGTGACTTAATGAAAATAATAATAATAATACTAATAATAATAACGTACAGTTTTATTATAACATCCATCCATCCTTTATCTGTATCAGTTATCCTTTAAGGGCCACATTAAAGTTTATTCTTATACTTTATTATTATTTGCTATGACTCCAGCTTCCTCCAGGACCCCGCATGGACTTCTGTATTTTGTTTGTAAACCTGTTTCCTTTTTTTCTTTCTACCAGGATCAGCTATCTGCAGACATGTACAGTTTCATGGCCAAAGAAATTGACTATGCAAGCTATTTCCAGACGGTAAGGGCCAGGTCTCTCCAGGCCGCAACATCCACGGGGAATCTACAAAAAATGAAATTCTGCTCATCCACACCGTCTTTCTCTCTCTCGCTGTCTTACTCGTCCTCTCTGTCTGTTCGTCTAGTTGATAGAAGTCCAGGCAGAGTACCACAGGAAGTCGTTAGAGCTACTTCAGAGTGTTCTGCCGCAGATCAAAGCTCATCAGGGTGAGTTTGAGACCAGTAGACGCACACTTCTGTCCCCTGTCTGACCCCTCTGCACGTGCTGCACGTTATTAAATGTTTGAGACTTTATAAGGAACAGTCAAAGGTAAGAAACTTTCAGGCAGCAATATACTTTAAAATGTAGTGAAGGCAATATATTTTTTTCTCATTTACTTGATGAAAATACATCATTTTGGTCCATTATAAGTTTGTTCAGTATTTAGTGAACTGTAAGAGCATGTTTGTGAGTGTAACCCTGCGTGTGTGTGTGTGTGTGTGTGTGTGTGTGTTCGACAGAGACCTGGGTGGAGAAACCCTGCTATGGGAAACCATTAGAGGAGCACTTAACGCTCAGTGGGAGAGATATCGCTTTCCCCATTGAGGCCTGTGTCACCATGCTGCTGGAGTGTGGCATGCAGGAGGAGGTCAGGCTCCACCACACACACACACGCACACACACATATGTACACTGACCTGCTGCTCAGTGCACATAAGCCCATATGATACACACCTTAGTGCTTTCCTGCCGTATAGTTCTACAGCACATTGTCAAGTTGTTGGTCCACTCCATGTTGAAAGACGGAAGAATTAGGAACAGGTAGTGTGAGGGGCTGCCATTTTAAAGGTGTATTATAATATTACCCATAAGTATAGAAACTTTAAAGAGTATGCTTAGAAATTAAATACACATTCTGTATCATGAATACTTATGTTTTAGTCGGTTGTCTGTCACAGGGTTTGTTCAGAATCGCTCCCTCAGCGTCTAAACTGAAGAAGCTGAAGGCGTCTTTAGACTTCGGCGTGTTAGATGTCCAGGAGTACTCAGTGGACCCGCACGCCATCGCAGGTGAGCTCCCTGTGATACCTGTTACCTCCCCCGCTCATGATTTCACCTAATCTGACTACAGTCGTCTAGCATGTGAAAGTGGATTTACAGGACCGTCACTCGTTTGGAATCTATTTCATCATAGCTGTAAATTCCCGGCACGCTCCGCTGTGTGTTACTGGGACAACTTGTCTCAGTTTTTGCCAAATGATCTGCATGGAAAAAAAATATTTCAGCTATGTATTTCTGTTTTTAGCAGTGATTCAGTAAATTATTGATCTTCTTTTCAGATGGGTGATTATATACTGGAACTGACTGCTGCTTAATTTTTTGATAGATGACCATTTTAGATTTTGGTGACATTATACTGTGTGTGTGTGTGTGTGTGTGTGTGTGTGTGTGTATATATATATACACTGTATATATGTATGCATCTCATGTGTGGAAATATACAGATGTATGCTTGTATTTATTATAGTTTTATCTCTCCAGGTGCTCTGAAGTCCTATCTGCGCGAGCTTCCTGAACCTTTAATGACCTTTGAACTCTACAACAACTGGATCCAGGCCTCCAAGTGCGTACCTATTCAGTATGACTTTGTAGAGATGCCAGGGCCTTCGTTTAAAATTGAGTGTGTTAGACATTTATACGCACTCTTCACCTCTCTCTAAATGCAGTGCACTGAAAGTTACTGTTATGTTTTGTCCTGCAGCATTCAAGACCAAGACAAGAGACTTCAGGCTCTCCTCGGTGCCTGTGAGAAACTACCCACAGCCAACTTTAACAACTTTAAGTGAGTCAGCGTGTCTATGTTTCACTTATGTTTGTCTTTATTTATCCTGTAGAACTATTACGTCTTTTGGTCATTTTTGAAATCTTACTATACTGATAAAGGGTCATCAGGTCAAGAGAAGAAGAGCGACTTGAGATGGAAAAATAGATCATTTATTCATTATGAGTAATTAATAATCAACCCAATTAATTGTTAATTAATTAATTGGGTTTTGGGGCCATGAAGTAGTCCACCCCGTGGGCCCTGCCCTCTCTATACGAGACACCCAGCCAAAATAAAGACAAAACTATTTCTCTCTCTTTGATGGGAGAGTAATTTTCCATGCAAAGATGCATTTTGCTGAAGCTTTTTAATTAAACTGTTTATTATAAACAAAGTAAAATAAGCGCAGGCTTTTATAGTATTATACTATTATGATACTATATAGTATCATAGTATTAATTAAAACTAGCACCTGCTTGCTTCCTCAAATCAGGAGCATAAGTAAAATCCATCTCATCTACCATGAGTCTGGATCAATTGATATGGTTTTAAAATACTGTCTGTCTCCTGGATTATGGAAATGCATAGATAGGCACAAAAGGAGGTCTTAGGATGGAAAGAAATCCAAAACAGCAAGACGCCATAGCATTAGTCAGTGTCGTCATCATCTTGTACAAATAGGACATGTACCTTGAGAAGACCTGTCAGACCTGTCCAGATGATCCCCGCTCCCTGGGATGAGCCACCTGATGTGCATTCAGCTGCAGACCCACTCAGGATGAGTCATTCAGCTTGGCTGCTCTCGCCACAGAAAGCCAGTAGCGCCTTTCTGTGGAGAATTCTTCCCTATAATGATGTGTTTTAGCTCAGTATGGTTCACAAAGGCAGGGCATGATGAAAGGATACTGTTTTTGTTCTGAGTGCCGCTGCACGCTGTTGATCTACTCTCGGAAATCGACCTCACTGAAACCCGACGAGCCCGGGGTTTGTCTCTACTTCACATGAGGCTGCATTTGTTTTGCTGCCAGGATTTTTTGGTTAACATAAGTTAACAAAATATTTGTATTAAGCAATCAATAATTAACATTTAAGTTAGGGCACCACCTTAAAAAGGTAAATGACAGCCAATTCACCAATTCAGTCACATTAGTATACTATTAATTTGGACATTTGAGTAATAATTACATTATACAGATCAGAGGTTGGTAATACAGTATACAACCTGGTCAGATTATCCCACTGTGACTGTCTAACCACCATCTCATTTAATAGATACAGTAAATAAGATTTTTTTTTCCTATAGTATGAGTGATGGACTTGGAGGGTTGAATGCAGATATTTTAAGCTTAAGATGTATGTATGGTATTTGCTTTAACAGGTACTTGATCAAATTCCTCTCCAAACTGACTAAGTACCAGGATGTGAACAAAATGACACCTGGAAACATTGCTATAGTCCTCGGACCCAACCTTCTATGGACACACAACGAAGGGTAAGCTGAGAGTGGCAAATAGTTTGTTGGTACGCTGCACTACAGTGTAAAACTGGTGTTCGTGATGCTTATGATGCTGTTGACAAAAAGTTCTCTTGGCATTATTGCAACCACTTTAGGGGACAGTTTTAATAATGTAGTGTATTCATGATGATGACTAAGTAGTTTGGTAAGATTGAAGGACACATCGTTATATCTCCTCTTTATATGTGTTTATATCTTTATATCTTGTTCACCCTTTATTCCTATTGAAATTGAATTGAAATTGTTTTAATTTCGTCGTGTGTCATATGTTTGCTATAGCAACATCACAGAGATGATGACAACAGTTTCTCTGCAAATAGTCGGCATCGTCGAGCCCATCATCCAACACGCTGACTGGTTTTTCCCTGGAGGTGAGTCGGGACAGTAGACTGTACACTCGTACTTAACTTATATTTGTTGCTGTTGATGGGGACTGATTCGGAATTGTTCCTGATCGCTTTCCTCTGTCCATTTTAGAAATTGAGTTTAATGTCACAGGGAACTATGGAAGCCCTGTCCACACGAACCACAATGCTAACTACAGCTCTATGCCGTCTCCGGACATGGATCAGATGGACCGCAAACAGAACGACCAGAGCCGACGGCCTCTCAGTGTCGCCACCGACAACATGATGCTGGAGTTCTATAAGAAAGATGGGTATGAGCCTCCAATATATACTCTAATTTTAAAAATATATATATTTTGTCTCTCTTAAACAGAAGACCTAAATTTAAACATCTAAATATTTTACATGCACAGTGAATAAGAGAAAGAAAATAAATTAATAATACATGTATACTCTAATGATAGGTATAAAAGTGTTTTATTTCTAAAACCATATTTTAATGTGGACTGAAGTGCTGCACAGAGGATATTAAGATACAACATAAAAAAAATAAAACATATTACCCATGACAGCAGCGGTAACCAGGGAGATGGAACAGATTTGTTGTTAATGACAACTGGGTTCAAAGCTATGAGCTCAAGAGAGGCTCAGTTTGTCTTTAGAGAGTGAGCGAGAGAGAGAGAGAGAGAGAGAGATGACGGTTGGTCTGTGAAAGGAGGAATCTGACAGGGGTTGGATGAGTGGAAAAGCAGTTAGTCACTTTCTCTTTCTCTGTCTTTCTTTAATGCTGTAATCCACTGCGAGTCTTATTAGACCCTGAGCAGTCTGGGCTGTCTGTAACCCAGGAACCACGAGCAGCCTGGCTAATTAGACCCAGCTCCTACTGGCTCTCTCACACATGCAGCTCTCAACTTTCACTACAAACCTGTGTGAAGTGTGAGTGTGTGTATACTGTATGTGTGGGTGTTTGTATATATGTACGTATATGTATGAATCATAGGTGTGTATACAAAACGATAGTATAGTATACATTAAGTAAATTAAATTAAATGAAACTGTGGTTAATTTAATCTACACGTATACTATACTATACTATACTATACTATACTATACTATACTATACTATATTTTCATGTTTGTCTCTTATTTGGGGGGGGTTGTAGTGTCTGTCAACCTAATTATAGCTAAATGGAACAATCATTTAAATTGTTAATTAATAATTCAAATAAGATGTTTTCTGTCTGGGGTTTGGACAGAAACTTTCAGGGGGAGCACATTTTGATTGCAGTCCTCAGTGCACTCTGCGTTGCCACTGACCGTTGACCACTGCCGCTCCCCCCAGCTGGGTTTCACTCTGCCGCTCCCTGATCTCGGCAGTGGTCTTTTCCGAAGTCAATCCAGCCATAGTTCCTCAGTTTCTTTTTGCTAACGGTGCTGTTAATGAGCCAGTGGAGGCTCCTGTCTCCTATTGTCTCGACCCCTGTCCTCATTGTGCTTGTCTCTGTTTTGACAATGCAGCATTAGGAAGATACAAAGGTACAGTATACACGGTTTCGTTTCCCTCTTCTCATCCTCTCATCAGTCAGTACATCGTCCGTCCGTCTCAGCTGCACGTTGACAGGAGTCATTTGTCGTGTGTGTGTGTGTGTGTGTGTGTGTGTGTGTGTGTGTGTGTTCAATGCTGCAGGCAGGTCTACCTCAAGTGACACACCAGGACTCCTATAGTTCATGTGTCTTTGACACGGTGAAGAGGACACCGGGTGGGGGGGCATGAACAAAGCAGTCCATTCTCTCTCTGTTTACACAATTGGAATCTTTACTGTTCTGGCACTGGATAGACAAGTTCAACCTGTGACTGCATACAAGCCTCTTGTTGCTTACCTGTAGCTGACTGCATAGTTAAGTGAGATCCTGCCCCCGAGAGCCTCCCCCCCCCCCCCCCCAAAAAAATAAAAGGAACAGGTTATTTTTCAGAAATATAAAGAATGAAATAGAAAAGTTATTTTTATGTAAGTGATACATTTTTATGATTACATGAGCATTTTGTATTGCAGAAATGATTACTCCTACAGTTTCTATATTGGTTAAGACATATTGACATTGCAGATTATTTTTCATAGCAAACATGATTACATTTTTGAGATGTACAGCTTTGTCAAACGAGTGTTAAGGTGTGGGATGAGATTTTGTGGATGTTGCTACCTTTGGACTGACTTTCCAGTGTTTATACTAAGCCGAGCTAATCAGCTGTTGTGCGTAGCTTCATGAGACGTATCGATTTGCCATCTCACTCTTGACAAAGCGAGTTTCACGCTCACTCGTGCTCTAAAGGGACATTTAAGGCTTTTCCAGGTTGAGTAGCATGACTCTGGAGGCTGATCCAAGGTCAGTGCACCTATGGTCCAGACGAACTGTTTTCACCCTTTATAAATGTGGTAGGGGTCTGGGAACCTGATCCCCTGCGCTGCACAAACACACGCCCTCCCTCCCTTGATCTCACTGGCTGTGCGTCTGTGTCCCACTGCAGCACGGGTGTCAGGGTGATGGATACTTCTTGGGTGTCACGCAGGGGCTCGTTATCTGCCCGTAAACCCCCCGTTCCGCCCACTGACGCCCTCTTACCCGAGCAGTCCGGGGAACACTCGGCCTCCCCCACCCCCACCCCTCCTCCCACTTGCAGTGACCGAGCCAGGTAAGGCTGTCGTGCCCCGTCCTCCTGTCTCACCACAAACCCCCCACCACCACCACCACACACACATGTGCCTCCTACCAGCTGCTGCTGCTGCTGCTGCTGACCACTGCGTGCCCCCTCTGTGCCCAGCCACTGACCCCGGAACAGCCTTGTCTGCTCTTACCCCAAGTTTCCTTGTCTCTTGCTGTGTTGAAATTCTCATACCCCCTCACCCCACCCCACCTCTGTGTCAAGCCCCCAGTTTCTCACCTTGGATGATGATATCGCAAATTTGTAAAAGAAAATAATAATAAATAAATAAAAAACATGTGAGGAGTGACTCAGAGTAAGTTTCACTTCCACTTCTCTTTCGGCCCTTTTCTCTTTATGTTCATCCACAGTTCAGGAGAAACGGTTCATTGCTGCATGTGCATGAGTTTTTGATTCTGTTTTTTTGTTTTCGCCACTAGCGCACGCATCACGAGCAGCGTATCGCTCCACTGTCACGCGGCCCTGCAGCGGATGAGGTGACTGACCTTCAGGCTGTGTTTCATTTCCTGTTTGAACGACACAGAGGTTTTCATGAGCACCTGTGTCCTTCTCCTGTCGAACGCAGTACTTTACCTGGTTTGCTCCTACCAACTCAAACTTATTATAAGGCTCCAGATGAACAGCACTTCAGCCTGAGGAGACCGGCTTCCTATCAAACCTTGATATTTTTATCATTGCAGCTCGGATGATGCATTCTCCAACTGGTCGGACTCCTGTTGTGCCTCCCCCTCCCCTGAGGAGGAGAGGCCTCCTCCCCCTTACCCATCCTCCTCATCTTCCTCCTCCTCCTCCTGCTACTCCTACTCACTACCTCGCTGCTATTTCCACACCCGAGCACCTGCCGGTCTGCGTCCCTTTGCTCCCGGCCCGGAATCTGTACCCCCCGTTCCTTCCCCTTCCCCTGCCCCTGCGCCCCACCACTTCGTCTACAGCCCACACCCACTCCGCCGCTCTCTTAGCCCATCCCCTCAGCAGCTTGACGTTAATTCCAACCCTAAACCCAGATCCCTGCACCTTTCCCAGCAGGCCTCACTGTCCGAAACATGGCATGCCTTCCTTTCCGAAACAAACGGCTCCACGCTTTACATCAAACCCCCGCTCGTTCTTACTCGTCACGATCCGTTCCCGGGCCCCCCCAAACCCCTAAACACTCCCCTGTCTGCTCCCCCTCCACGGGCAGCCTGTGCCTGTAGCCAGGAGAGAGGAGCCAAGCCAACTAGGTAAATACAAATCCTGCTTAATTAACTCCTTTGGAGGAAGAAAGGGAATGAGAGCCAATCAATTTTTTTATATATATGCCAGTCATGGAAATCAATGATCTTTGGTTATTCCATCATCAGGTCCAAGTTTAATTTAACAGGCATGTATGCAATCTATAACATTCAGCGTTGCCAGGATATTCAGGAGCTGGTTGCCAGGCAACAAAGGAAATTCAAAGCTTTCAGTGAATACTATAAAAGTGGGCGTTAATGAGTCATTCCCAGTCGGCCCTGAGCGGCAGACAAGGAAAGATCAAGATCATAACACACTGGAATAAACAGCACTGGCTAATGTTATCATAGTAGTAAAAGAAATAATAAAGACGCTCATCTGCATTGCTCCACCCTGAGAATGAATCCCTGCAGCTTTCCATCCGCAACAGTGCTCACTCAGGCAGTTTGACATTGAACCATGGCTGATCTCATATTTCTATCACACGCCAAGAGATTTATTGAAAGTGGGCTGACACAGTCAGTGAGATGCATGTAGCCATCTTGTGAAGTGTAAATGTGTTTGTTTTGTTCTCCTCTGCCCTCTACTCAGCACTCTGAAGAACAAGGAGCTGTCTCCAGTCATTGGACAGAAGGGAATCCAGGGATTGGTGGCCTCTAGTGGACAGTCGCAGCACTCCGAGCACAGCCCTCACTCCCTGAGGAGAGGTACTGTACATGTTGTGTGACTGTGACAGTGTGGTTTTACCTGGTTTTACTTCCATATGGCCTTACGACTAATTGTATTATTAAATGCTGTGAGTGACCATATATTAAGGAAATGAGTGTGTTTGTTCATGAGTCAAGGTTAGTTCTTGCCCACTTGTATAAACAGTAGTATAAAAATGAACATATAAAAACATATGTGTTTTTGAAGATGACGTAAGTCTTAGCACTGTTGACTTTTAATTATGTCTTAATTAATTTAATCTTAATTTAATTATGCAAAACATCATTATAATCATTCATATTAAGATGATCAAGATCTGTTTTTTTTTCCTTTTCTTTTTGGTGTCTTCACAGCAAAGAAGCTGGCTCCGATTCCACCTAAAGCTCCTTACTGCCAGACAGGAGCCATCTCTGACCAGTCCACAGGTCAGCCATCACCAGTCAGCTTGTCCCCGACTCCACCCAGCACCCCCTCCCCATACGGCTTCAGCTACCCCCAGGGATACGCCACCATCGGCTCCCCGGGTCAGGGCCAAATGGCTACGACCCCATCTCTCTCCTCTCCGCCATCACTGGCTGGGACGCTCACCAAAGCCAGGCCAACCCCAAAGCCCCCGCGGCAGAGGCCTAACTTACCTCCTCCTCAGCCCCCCACCACCCCTGGCACTAGTCCCCAGCCTCTGGAGAATTCATCAGGTCTCCTGGATGGTTTGGCTCCTGGAGAAAGCATGTCCACAGGTAATGCAGTAGATGAAAAGACAAAAAAATGACTTACCAGTAACATCAGTGTATCCAAAGACTGATAATTATATATCTTATGCCCTTGTGCCATAGACAACCAAGGCACATTTTTCAAACATGGATTTAAAGAAACACTAACAAGTGAATGTGGTTTCTGTGATTTTCAGAGTAGAATGGAACAATTAACAGAAAAATTAAAAACGAGTGTCAGGTTTGAATAAATAGTCCCAAATTTACTGTAAATGATAGAGCTCTTTTTTTTTTGTTTCCAAAAACGATTAAATAATCAGTGATACTGCTGCATTGGCAATCACCATGTGATTCAGCCACACACTGCATGTCAATTTTAATCAGCCCTGTTGCTGTAAATACTCAACTGAGCATAGATGACTAAATGTTGGTTTTTACAGTGAAGGAAATCGTCCCAGGCGTCTTTGGCTTTGCTAAAACGACAGTTTCATATTTTAAAAAAAATACAAAACAATATTTTTGTGATCTGTTTAAGTGGCAACATTACAAAGGACTAAATGAAGGAAACTAAGGCTGATGCATTTATACAGCCAATAACCTTGGACGTTGGATTACTACTCTATTGATTTACCTGAACATCACAGAGTAGGTTCTACTAACGTCTCTATTTAATTGTTCCTTCTTCTCCGCTGCTCTTATTGTCTCACTTTCAGCAGTATGAGGCGAGAGGTTCAGTCTCATTCTCTGTGAGAGACGGACTTTTAGGGTAAGCGGGCCCGGGCCCCCCATCCAATCCCCTTGCCATCCTGGCCAAACATGGCACCAGCTCACCACCAGCTCATGCAGGAGTGAAGTTGCCAGTAGACAGATTTTAAATCAGACTAACAGCTGATTCACTGCTCTGCCTCTGTGGCAGCCTCACTCTCCAGCCCACCCCCTTATGTGTTGTCATCATGTACAGTATATACACACCAACACAACGCTACTGTGTTCAGTCCACCTGTCTTTGGCCTTTGCATGGTGGCTGAGACTGATGCATGGCTTACTGAACAGGCTACTCCTGGCACTGACACACACACACACACACACACGCAGTTCCTCACCTGTCTGTGCACGTTGTCCACTACCCGTGTGACACTGTGAACCATCATCATTGTCACAAATTAGCGGAAGCAGTTATTCAGTATCGATCTCACTGAAACGCTCGCCATTGATTTTACAAATGACATTTTGTTAACTCAGCAAAGTACTTGCTTTAGTTGCTCTGTCCCAGTGCTGTCATGAAGATCGTCCTAGGACAAACAAACAGCTGACTGAATACCTGCGTTTACATCCACAACATGAGTTAATTTCATGTGCATGAAACATGCACATGGTTGCTCTGAGCACAACAAATATCAGATGACCTGTTTTTATTCACTTTGACCTTTGTCCACCTTTTTGCAGGAGTCAGACAGCTGTGTCCTGGGACTCCAACAAATATCAAAATAATAGCAGACTCATTTAATGTGAAACCAAACACTATCTATCTATGTGTATAGAATTCTATATGTTTATGAGCTATGTACAAAAAGCCGCGAGTGCCTGTTGGTTTCAGAATGAGATGTTCAGTCATTATGTATCATGCACCCTCCTCATGTGGAAGTGATATTATTGGTGCTGTGACACTGGTGTGGACATTTGTGTGTAAAGTCATCCGGCATCGATGAAACCACCCACCCACCCACATGTATCTGTTTTCCTCTCCACTCATCCTCTCTGTTTTTCTGCTCCACCAGATTCTCTCTGCAACTTGGACATCCCCGTCATTAACATGGAACTGGACGGCATTTTTGACTTGCCCCACATCTCCCCCTTCAGGACATCAGGGGCACTGTTCGCGTTGACCAAAATTCGAGCCGAGTCAGAGGAGGAATCTGAGAGCACAGTGCTATGATGCCATAAATCCGCCCCCCTTCACCGGCAGATTACATCATACGCAAGGTTACTTCTGCACCGTGTCGCTCAAAAGCCCACGTTCAACTCACTGACCTTTGACCTCGCCACTTGGATCTAATCACCACACCTCACCTGTACCTGTATAAACAAGATCTTCTACAAAAAGAAAGGTAGAAAGAAAAGTGAACATATTCTAATATAATTTTCCATACACCCACAAGGGTCAGGGGACTTCTGACATTAAATGTTGTTTTTGTTTGTTTTTTTTTTACGTAGAGTTTGGTTTGTTTTGCCTTATTTGATTCACTTGCAACATTGCCTTTAACTTCACACATGAAACAGGAAACAGGACGAGTGCTCTTTGCTGCTGCTTCTATATCTGCTGACTTGACTAGAAGGAAGATCAACATGGTCCTGTATGTCTGTCCTGCCAATATACCGTATGCTTTCTTCTTTCTTCATCCTTAATGGTGTCAGTGGGGAGACCTGGCTCGGGTAGGCAGTGGCTACAGCCCCAAATGTCTGTTCCACCAGTATGGTGTCATTTTGACACAGTGTGTCTTTGTGTGTGTGTGTGAGGGAGTTATTAGTGTGTGATGTGATTGGTAAGCATACTATATAATGTTGCAATGTTGTCGTGGGGCATAAACAGAAATGCACATTTTAGATATTCAGGCTGCAAAGCAGTCAAAATGTGAAGTTTATTCCTTTCTTTGTTTTTACATGGCTCTCAATCAGAATCTCGATCAGTGAATGAATGACTATGTGATGTTGTACCTGCACAATTTGAGCATATGACATGATTGACAACTGCAATCGTACCTCGTACCCACAGGAGAGGTACAAGGATGCTAATTTTGAGAATATAATCGACGCTGTCAAGAAGCTATTAAATATATGGAACACACACTGTAGCTTATGAAAGGTAGCGCGGAAAAAAATATTTTTGGTAGCAAGCAGTTAGACGAGATTTTTTTCCTAAACGAGGATTAATTTAATTTAATTTAATTTAAAATCCACAGACAGACGAGAATGTGCAGGTTCGCTACATGGCGTCTGCGTTGAGCCACCAGAATATTTAGTGACATTAATTCGTTTGTTGGCTTGTAGTTTTCTTCTCTGCTTTTTTTTTGGGGCTCAGTGCTTTTATTATTTTACTACCTCCAACTGTCGAGAGCTGTTCTGCAATTAAGTGATCACAAAATGGACATTCCAAATGTTAGAGCAACAAACACACACACACACACACACACACACACACACACATATATATCACAAAAAGGGAAAACTAATTCCACTAGTTCCACTAATTGGCTACTAATAGGGGGAGGGTTAGAATGCATATGGAGAACGCAGAGCCGCATGTTTACTAATAACGTTCATTGAGAATTCTTTGGAATATATTCATTCACTTTCTAGCTCGGAATTTCACATGAAGTTATTTATTATTATTCAAAATAAAAGGTCTGTAATTGACTTTGGGCTCAATATGGCAGACTCAATGTTCCCCATTGCAGTTAATGGGAATCCTGATCTGATGATGCTGAGATTCTCAATCTATATTACTGAACCAGAGGCACGTGCAAAGATGTGTGTGTATACATGTTTATTTTGCTGAGAGTATTTATACAGATATATTTCTGAGTACTTTTTAACTGGGTCTGAGGGGGGCGTGATAGTCTCCATCGCACTTGAATCTCACCTAGGAAAATCAGAGCGTTCAAACACGGGACCAGAATTTCCCTGCTGTCTGAGTGAAACCTTTTCAGGAATCAAAGTTTCAGTTTCAAAAAAAGAACTTGAAAATCTTGGAAATAGAACTGGCTTCATGAGGTTTGTGCACGACAGCAGTAGTTTGTTTGCCTTGAGGTGGGTTTTGTTGGGATTTGCCATTTGTCTCGGTAACATCCACCACACATGGCCTCAAGTGTGATAATGTTCACAGGACTTTTGTAAATACTAACACACCTGTACATACATGCTCTGTATAGAGAGAGAGAGAGAGATACACAAATATTAAAGATGATAATAAACAGTATGGCATTATACTGTACATATATTCTAACTTGGTTCTAGTACAACAATTACACACAATAACAGTAGAATCGCTGCAGTTTTAAGTGGTACTGTAGATCTCATGGCACTGACATAGGCTTAGGGTTCATTCTAGTTTGTAGTTTTTCAAAATAAGACAGCTGATAGTGCTTGTGTTGCAGACCTGATCCTCGACTGACAGGAGATTGCAGACGGCAGGTAATCGATCTCCATGTTCCGCAACATGAATGCGAGCATACTAACATGTTTGACAGGCAGGAAACCCACCAAATCAAAAGCTTTTTTTGTTTTCAACTGTTCATCATGTATCATCAATAATCTGATGATTATTTGCTTATTCGTTACCCAAAAGCCCAATGTTGCTGTATTGAAATGCTGTTTTGCCAAGTAACATTAGACTATACAGATTTCTATCACAAAAAATCCTTTCAGTATTGAAGCTGAAAGATGTTTTATTTGAAAAGCTGTCCAAAAAAAATCATATTATTATATATTATGTGATTATATTGTAGTCCCAAGATATTTTTCATTCACATTAATTTCTGATACAAACAATCAGCTCTGATTCTTTTCGAGTTACTGGATTTAGTCAGGTTCTCCACCTGAGGTTAAATCAGTACAGCGTTTCATTTCATTTAATTTAAATAAGACTTGCAAACCTCAAAGCAGTTTTTTTAAGTTATTGTTGCATTTGTAGGCTGTGCTAAGGTAAATTCCTTATCCAGCCTTTGCCTGGATTTTTGTGTAACTGTGTGCTGCTCTTGGTTTGGTACTAAAAGTATCAAGATCAAGATGTGATCAGTGATCAGTAATCAATACACCTTTGTTAACAGTAACCCTTTTTGATCAGTGGCAGTCAATCCAGTGTTACAGCTTTTGCAAACATGCCCTTTTTACTGAATATGAAATGAATAGGTGGAATGTACTGTGATAGATGATGTGTTCGCCTCACAGGTTGAGTCACATGCAGATTGTTTGTGTTGTGGACATGGTCTTAAGTAATTGTCCTGTGTGAAACTCTGCAGCATGCTTTTTAAACCATGCCTATGGAATACGTCTCATCCCCAGTCCTATCTTATATGTGCTTATATTTATTTTTTATACGTGAAGAAGTCTTTGCAAGAGAACAATACATCAACGCTCCCTCCTTCCCCACTAACTACGCCCAATGTGTGGATGGCCCATTCATGATTTACTGATTTGTTTTCAATGTTTTTTTAATCAGACAGTTTGCGGACTACACAGTGGTGTATGCAGCGATTGCAAGTCCATATCCATTTTGTTTTTTTGTTTTTTTGGATACGTTTCAAGTAATGGGGGCCAAAAATAAAAAAAGAAGTGGTGTAGTAAAGGTGTGGGTAAAGAGGAAATGCCCTTTCGTGGACATGCTATCTCTTGGAGCATAGTGTAAGATAAAAGAGGGGGAAAAAAAGAAAAGCTTCATCCGAATGTTGAAACTATTAAAAAGTGTTTTATACAGTTTTGATTCTCTGTGGTTTGTTATAAAGATGAATACAAAGATTCTGTTCACACACAAACATTTGATACATGGAGTCGTTTGGAATGAAGGGAGATTTTTTACAGACCTAACAAGTGAAGTACATAGATAAAATGCACGGCTATAACCTTTGACCTTTTGTTGGAAACATTTAAACCGTGGTGAGGCAACTGCTTCGGTTCACCTGTCCTGTTAAAAAAAAAAACAGAACGTTTGATTGGGAAGTTCATTTTATTTTGACTTGACTCATCTGAGAAATTAACACAAATCCTTAATGTTACCAGTATGTTCCTTTACTATGTTTGTATACATGAAATACATTTATCTTAAGACCAGCTGAAAGGTGACTCTTACCGAACCCCATGGTGCTGTTTCGGGGAGAGTCGTACATCTGCAGGTGCAGCTGTGGACTTTGGAGCTGATCTCGAGTCAGCAGCTTCATTAGAACATGCTGAGGGATGATCAGCTGTGCAGCTTCATCC
>JAFBJQ010000538.1:3342-27401 GCA_016785345.1 Trinectes maculatus | reverse complement strand
GAATCCAGCAAAAGACCAAATAGGAAATGAAGTACAAACACCTTCTTAGATATTTCTAGATGCCTGCCCAGATTCTGCAGTGCTGTCAGGACACTACAAACCAGCGTCTCTGTGCTCTCGTCTTTTTCCTCATCTCTCTTAGCCACAGGGTCCCCGGTCACCTGGTCCGCATCCAGCACCTGTGCTCAACGTTAAATGACAATCATGGTTAAAGATTGTAATTCAAGGAGGAAATATATACACAGGGGACAAATCAATGCATTCATTTTGTCTGCATTTGGATCATACGCATGCAGACTTACAGACCAGAGGCAAATAACAAGACAAACCTTGTAGGTCCACTGCTGGAAGAGCCTGCTGTGAGGGTCATGTGCCATGTAGACAACCTTTGGAGCCTCCAGTATACTACTTAGAGGATGCAAAATAATCACTCGTATACTCGTATCGTATACCTTTATAATTACATCATAAAATCTCAAAGGAAACTCTTTTCTACCCAAACAGTATTACATGCACTAGATTACATCATATAGTGTTGGTTGTATTCGTTTGTAACAGCAGAAAGCATTGTTACCTGTCAGTCTGCTGCATGTCTTTAAGGTCTTTCAAAACAGAAAGCAGAACATCCCTGGACGACTGGTGGAGAACACACACAGGAAACGGAACATTTCCCTTCACGAACCTGTCTCAGTGTTTATTGCATGATTGGCGAGAAAACATACAGTACCTCAATGACATGCAGCAGGCAGGTTGGATAAATTAGCAGCAGCCCCGTTATGTGATCCCATATGTACTGTTTACCCAGCTGAAAGTTGAGTCTCTCATAATGAGCTGCATGGAAAAAACAACAAGAAAAGAATGTATTGTATCATAATAATAATAAGAATAAGAATAAGAATAAGAATAAGAATAATAATAATAATAATAATAATAATAATAATAATAATTAGAATAATAATAATAATAATAATAATAATAATAATAATAATAATGATAATTTCTCTATTCCCTACTTATTCATACCTATTCACATATAAGCAGAAGCTATTAAAAACATTTTGCTGCTTAAACAGCAACAACAGAAACACATTGTTGACAACATGACAATGACCATAGCTGGAACTGAAACTGAAGCATGAATGTAATTCCTGGCTCACCTCCCAGTTCTGTCCTGTCAGCAAGAAGGTGGGGGAGGCGAGCAATCACGATCAGCCGCTGTAGCACCATCTTCTGTAAGAGACAGAGAAGTCTCACAAACGCACAATCAATGTCTCGTGCAGTTTGTGTCACGTTGGGTCAAATATAAACATATATTTCCAACACCACAACAATCATTGTGGTGTCATGTTAACATTTCCGTTCAGGGGACATTTTCATTGTGTTCCTCTCTGTCCACGCGTGCACATGTATACGAACCACATCATCAGCACTCCGATCCGTCCTCTGATTCAGGAGATGGTGAAATAAAGTAGTTCCACTTTCCTCCCCTTTCATTTCCTCCGCTTTCAATGAAAAGAAGTCACTTTCCTCCATCTCACTTTTCTCCGTCTGATTTTCTCGGTCTGCTTTAAAGGCTCCAGCAGTGAGTGAGTACGCTGAGCGCCTTCACTGTTTATTGAAGCTTATATCCTAGAAACCCTTTGTCCTCTTGTGCTCCGCCACAGCTATAGATCATACTGCCACAGCTTTGTGTTTTGGGTGATGAAGGTCAATAGAAGGAGGAGCTGTATTTAGTGGTGCATGGTAGAGGACAGTGCATGATGACATTAGGTGTGGTGTGACAGGGGTGTGTGACAGGGGGGTGTGGCAGGGGGGGTGTGACAGGGGTGTGTGGTTGGCTTCACCTGTGGCAGCAGACGAGACACACCTGATTCCACTCATCTCCTGCACTTGAAAACCTTGGTCTTGTCTCTACTTGGTCACCAGATCATTCTTTGCATTGTGGTCCATCTCTTGTCTTGTGTTCTCGTAGTGATCTTTTGGTATGAAGAATCTCCAGGTCAGCAGGTCACGGCCTTGTTTTGCTTTCCTGCACATTAACTATTGCTTCATATTGAGCTGCCTGACTCAGTCTCTGCTTTGGGGTCCAACCTCCCAACCAGAATGTATCTTGATTGTCTCCAGCTCCCCACCTGACCCTTTAAAGGACAAACTGTTGAAACTGACACCCCAGGTGAATCAAGGCACCTGGGTGCCCCCTGTATTTATGATTTGATCTAGTCTGAAATCAAAATTAAAGTCATGTCAGCCTCTCCTACATTCATTGTTCACTAATGGGACTGGGACATCAGTGACTATGAATTATTTTATCCTGCAGCTGAACAGGACAAATGAAATATGGATCCAGGAAGTGTGTTGATTGTGGATAATCCATGATACCATGGCAACCGAGCCCGGAAGAACCGGAGATAAGAATTCCTCGGTGTATGTTGACATACCATTAAGTAACACTCCATCCATATTCATTCATTTAGACTGAACGACGATCAGTGAACTGTAAGGTCACGTGGCCGGATACAAACCTCTCTCGCGGTGAACAGTGTGAGTGTGTCTCTTCCCTCCGCCTCCGTCTCCCTGTTTTTCCAGGACTTCGACGATAACATTCCGACTTCCCGTGAAGCAGCCGCACCGTCCGGCGCTACCCAGGCGGGTTACCATGGCAACGGGACCCTGCCCCAGACAGGTGACGTCACAACGTGTACGTACGTGTGCACGTCGAGGAATGAGAAGATAAGTTTGTAAATATCTGTTGACACGTCACGCGAGACACGTTAGTTTACTTACCTATAGTTTATTTATTTATTTATTTACTTCATGTTTGTTTTGACGATAACCAACCCTGTTCTGGTTGGTGACCGGCAGATGGCGCTAATTTGATATTACTCGGCTGTCATGCTCAGGATGTGGGAAGAAATAAAGCTCGCGAAGAAAACAATACGGAAGAAAATCCACATTGAAAGCGGACTTTTAAATTCCACTTGTCAACAGTGGTAACCGTTTGTCTCTATTAGCGCCTAGTGCTGTTTGTAAGAAACTGGGGAGAATGTAACGTTATGATGTAATGTAATGTAATGTGTGCCGTCCGCCAGTAGAGAAGAAGAGAAGAAGAAGAAGAAGAAGAAGAAGAAAAGCGGGCTCGTGATTGAGGGTGTGTTTCCCTTTAAACGGCCAGCTGATCGGAGGCAGCGGGGATGATCAGACCGTCAGAGGAGACCGCGGGCCTCGGCGGGCCGCACCACAGCGTCTTATGGGCCGATCAGCATCGATGTGCAGGTAAAAGAACCGATGTCAGTTCCGCTTTCTTTCCCTCTAACCGCAGTGAGGTTGACAGATAACGGTGTGAAGGATCGGCCCGCGGCTCGTCTGTACTCCCAGTTTGAACAGCTGATCTCGGCATCGTCTCTGTTTTCATGTTAGTCATTTCTTACTCACCTGTTTCGTGTGATACACAAACCATGACTCAATTGAACTGATTCCTCGGTGCTGTTATTTTAATAAACTCTAAAAAGGGGCGTCTCTCATTCGGCTTAAAACCGTGGCACGTGAATCAAATCTGGATCTGCTTTCTATTCCATATTTTTCGCTGCCTTTTTCTTGAGCCCTCTCGAGCCTCAGTCCCTCAGGCTGTGGGTGACATGGATGCATGTCATCTACAACTGAATTATTCAGGGGTATATATATTTCTGTATGTCTGCTAAAAGACACATTCAGTTTTCTCTGTGGTTAATGAGATTTCTGTTTTGCCTCATTGGTTAAAGTCAGTTTTAAAACATCAGTAGGTTTAGATCAATAGGTTCACTACAAAATGTTTTTTTTTGTTTTTAAAGAAATGCATAAACCACTGAATCCTTACAGTGTCTTTAATAATCCCCTAATGCTGATATGTTAATGATATAAAAATGTTACCACAGTAGCCATGAGCCATGCCTCAATACACACCCCTGTTTCACTCGAAATACTCTAATACAAAAACTGACGATGTTAAGTAAGTATCATTTAGTATTTCTTCATCTGTTTCCTAATCCTTTCTTTCCCAGATTTGTTTGCCATGGAAACGGAGAGGATACCAGACTTTTCCTCAAAAGATGAGGAAATAGACTTCTGGAAGGCTCTCTCCCTTAAGTACAAGAGATGGTCAGTAAGTAGCTCATACTTCTTGAGCTTTTTGTTTTCTTGGAGTAATGTCACAGATCCTGAAATCGGGAACATACTGTATGCCTAAAACGATTCCTGATTCCATTTCCTTATGCAGTGTCCTAGACTGAGGTAACGTTTGAAAATACAATTTCTAATAACTGATTTCGAGAGATTTGCATCCTCACCTGTTTTTCAGTCAGAAAATATGATACAAGTATTCCATTTTTGAAACATATCAACTTAGAGGTATTATTATATAGGTAAAATTTAAAAACATGAAGAAGAAAAATATATACAAAGGCCTTTACCTCTGTAGTAGAGATGTGTTTTATGTCTTTTATCATAACAAACTCATGATATTAAAATTAATGTTGTTTCATTACCAAGTGTGACGATCATGATTTCATACTTGACCCTCGAAAGAACAGCTGACGAAACAATTTTATCTCGTGGTAAATTTCATTGCTGCACTGGATTGTTCAGGGACATCACATGCTCACCATTTGCAGACGTTCCTTCAGTTTTTCACGGCATTTGAATTTACACACACTGAAACCTTTCAGATATTTCCTGTGCATGTTGTTTTAAATGTTGAATTTCAAGTTTGGAAACATCAGCTGACAAAAGGATCTTCTCCTGGGTCCACTTGAATGTGTGTTCATGTGGCCAGACAAGATTGAAAAAAAAGGTTTTCTCTTGTGTGGGCAGCTGCCAGGAGGCTCAGGAGGAGCTGCTGGAGTTTCAGGAGGGGAGCAGGGAGCTGGAGGCTGAGCTGGAGGTGCAGTTGGCCCAGGCCGAGCAGCGTATGAAGGACATGCAGTCTGAGAACCAGAGACTCAAGAATGACGTTGAAACACTCAAGGTAACCCTTGATGTTACAGAAACAGTTGGGGACATAATGGATTTAATTTAAGCTATTTTCTTATTAATAAAAATATTTCGGGACCCATCAAATGTATTAATTGACCCCTTGGAGAATCCAGACTCGTATTTTAAACAGCTGATCCAAGTATTATTAACTTGTCATTTAGTAATAAAACAGACTAAGAAATCATTTTAACAAAATCAAATGCGTCACTTTAATGTCATATTAAAGGATCAGAGCCGTTAATGTCACTTTGGTACGTATGTATTGTTGACCTATGTATTGTTGCTAACCTGAGTAGTACATTTAAGCATAGTACAACATGTCTTCTTGAAATTAATATTTAATTCTTCTTTTCTCGTGTCGCATCTCTGAGTTAAGTCTCCAGGGTGTAGGGAGATAACGTCACTGTCGCAGCTGCAGCTGCCTTGAATGTAATTCCACTCAGCTCTTATTTATTATTTTTCAGTTGGCCTGCAGCTTTGGCTTATTGGTTATACGTGGGGAAAATTGGGGCCACATCTATAGGAGACCTTTCGTTGCACAGAGTACAGGTTGTTCCAAAGTTGTAGACACAGTCAACAAGTTAGTCTGAAAAAAAACCCCACATACTTATGTTTTATCCTATTGACCCAGACACCACAGTAACAGCAGATGGTCAGATGTACAGACGGATTCAGCAGTGTTTATGGAGATGATTACTTCAACGCTGTTAGTTATGTAGGTCAGTCTTTACATTTACTGCAAAACAGTGGAGACGAGGAAATGGAAATAAAAAATGCATCATAGAATGTAGGTCAGGAATGTTTAAATCATGTTGTAAGCTGAGCTGTGTTGCGCGACATGTTATCGATTGGTGGTGATGGTGTGGTGTGGTGTTTGTCCCACCCTGTCCTTCCCGTGTCTGATCTGCCGTTCCTGTTCCTCCCACAGGAGAAGCTGGAGCAGCAGTGCTCTCAGAGCTACAAGCAGATCTCCGTGCTGGAGGACGACCTCGGCCAGACGCGCAGCATCAAGGAGCAGCTCCACAAATACGTCCGAGAGCTGGAACAGTCCAACGATGACTTGGAGAGAGCCAAGAGGTCGGTCTGGACCCCACCAACCGTTAAAATCACCACAAAGTTTGAAATGACTCCTTTAGTTTGTCTTTTTCAAAAGATTTACTTTGTTTGTTTTTTACCATTGATGCAACTCTTATTAGTCCATTGCTCAAATGCAAGTGATTGCTGGCTTAAATTGGAATCAAATCAACTATGTAATTGCAGAAGCCATTGACTCCTTATCTCTTTATTATGAACAAATAGGACATAGGACCCCTTAATTTTTTTAATACAAAATACAATTAATTATATTCTTTCTTTTGTTCGATTGTCTTGCGCTTGGGGTTTTGTTCATTTTCTTGTTTTTCTCCTTTTTCCAGAGCTACTATTGTGTCTCTGGAGAATTTCGAGCAGCGTCTGAACCAGGCCATTGAGAGGAACGCCTTCCTGGAAAGTGAGCTGGACGAGAAGGAGTCTCTCCTCGTCTCCGTGCAACGATTCAAGGATGAAGCCAGAGGTGACTGTCGACCAGACGTTACTCATGATCAGTCACTCCTCTGGCTCATTAAGATGCAGCTGCTGCGCCTCCATTTCTTTAATATGATTCTTTTCCCGCAGAATGGAAATGTTCTTTTTGTTTTCACTGCAGACCTGCGGCAGGAGTTGGCCGTGCGAGAGAGGCAGGCTGATGTAAGCAGAATGTCCGCTCCAAGTTCGCCTACACAGGACAATATAAAGATGGACACTGCTGTGCAGGCCTCTCTCTCCCTCCCTGCTACCCCACTCAGCAAAGGTCTGGACAATGCCTTTGTCAATCCTACAGGTAGCTGCACCATGTTTCCCCTTCACTTGAATTTTCAAAACAAAATTAAAGCAAGACACAAAGTTTCTGAAATGTGTAAGTACGGGTACGTGAACCTTCAACAAACGATGTTCTATTTGAGCTCCTAGAATTTTATTTCTTTATTTGTCAAATCCCATCCCAGGATGATTGCTTTTTTCCCCCTCGTACATTTTCCCCAAACAAAAAAGGCTTTTTCCAGACATCCACAATATAAAATGTTGCGGTCATCAGATATTTCGATCCTACCTTTTGACATAGAATGTTCACATAATGTTGATGCTGTGTCGACTACTTTCGATCATTTTGTATATGCAAAAAATAAGCCATGTGACATGAAGCTAATTATGAATGTGATTTTGACATTTCGTTTAAGAATCAGAAACAGAATCAGAGGTGCTTTATTGATTCCCAGAGGCAAATTCAAAGTTACAATACAGTCATTTGCTGCTGACTGTATAGTATAGTGATGTCATGTTATATAATGAATTATGTCGGAAGTATAAAATAAGTAAACAAAGGAATGATTTTGCTCACACCAACATATTTAATAAAATAAAATAAAAACATCTTTTTTTTTCTTTTTTTTTTTCTAACTGTCTCCTTTTCAGTGCTTTCAAATGTCTATGGCAGCAACTCTCCACTGACTCCTGCAGCCAGAATATCAGCCCTCAACATTGTCAGCGATTTACTCCGGAAAGTCGGGGTGGGTCATTCCATCTTAATCCCTGCCTGTTCTAACCCCAGCGTCAGATCATATTCTGCACCATTAGCATCTTTCTGCTTTTGTCTCGCCACAGGCTCTGGAGTCAAAACTGGCGGCGTGCAGGAACTTCGCCAAGGACCAAAAAACTAGGAAGGCGTGTGCTCTCGACAACTGCAACAGGGTCAACGCAAACACAGCCAACTACTCCCAGTCGCTGCATACGTCCTACTTTGACAAAGCGTGAGTGAGAAAAGCGTAGATAACCCATGACCTGTTCATTGTCCGATGTGTTCACTGAATGCTGGAAGTGTCTAGTCATATACATGACATGGAAAATCACTGAGGATGTAATGATTACAAAGGAGGAGAATTTGGCAAAATCTTGGGTGGAATCGCTAATTTGCGGTCTTTATCGAAAAAGGGATCGATGGACACGCAACAGAGTGAAAATGGAAAGTTAAATTCTGTGTACATAAATCAGTTGGTCCTTTTTTTTTGTTTTTTACATCAGGAACATGAATGGGCTGGAACCTGGCGCCCTAACCATCATCACCTCCCCTCCTGCGGCCTCCTCCCCAGGCTTGGTGCCACTGGCTGTGTGACGTTGACCTTCGCCATCAAACAAACTCATATGGTAGGATTCCACAAACAGAGGGACTACAAATGGCAAACACTGTAAAAACTTGGTTGTGTGTTTACCCCAGGGCTTCACCTCGTCTTATTTGTCTGCTGTTCAGACTGTGATTATGGGTCCGTCTGTGTATTTCATTTGTTACTGAATCTACTGGTTGCTCACTTGTACAATAAGTGAGCAATAAGCCCTTGTTGCTGTTTGCTTCAGGTTTCTCCCTGGTTTCTGAAACAACTGCACTGTGCTGAGTTGACGTTTTTTGGATGACCCTGTAAATACACCTTTTCTTCACGAGCAATAACTTGAATTTTGTTAAATTGACTTAAATCCACAGCTGAAACCATAAATGGGGAAAGAATGGATTTCATGGACTGGCTCAAATGGAGATGGTCTGATTAGTCGGGTGCCATATAGCCTACGTCGACATCAGTTAGTGATGTATTGAAAAATCCAACACGACACCTGAGCAGAGCCTGATGTTTTAAACAGCATTTAAAACATTTTACTTCATCATTGAAGTGAGAAATTATGTCATTTTGTTGTTTGACTTGTTTTTTTTTTTCAACCCTCTAATTTGGTTTCCCAGCTGTGTTTCTAAGACAAAGTAGGGAAGGGGGAGTCTTGTGTCACGGTGGTGGTTGAATGCCCCATTAACTTCTGAACTGTGTGACATAACGTGTACAGTATTGGTCAGATTGATCGTTATTTATGGGCAGCAGGTGAAATAGTGCCGTCCTAGTGTTCAGCCCAGTATTCTTGCATCCTAGTGTTCTGTCATCAGTGTTTTATCCTGATTTACTACACAACCCGTTGTGAGGTCAAGCACTTTGACCTCATGTGAACTTGAAATGTTGCTTGTTATTTCCATTCCAGTGCAATATTTGCCTTTCTGTTATTGAGTTTGATGTATTTCAGACATATTTAATAAACTCTGTAATCGAGTGAGTCGTGTATTATTTAGAATGTGTTGATTGATGTTAATTAAATTAGGCCCTGTAGGTAACAGTCACTTGCAGCACAGTCAATCCAGTTGTGTTTCAGACAAATTTGAAGTAGAAAATGTGATGAACTGTGAATTGAAATGTCTTTGTCTTTGGATTTTGAGTTGTACAGTCAAAATAAGCTGTCACCTGCATTTTCAAAATACTGAGGACGAGTATTTTTCATTTTTTTTATTGATCACAATGAATTGAGAGAATATAGTTATAGTTATAGTTCACTATTTCCATAGTCACAATTCCATTGATGGAATCGACTTGGAACTTAAGCAGGTTGTTGGCACTGATGTCTGCATCACAGGTGTGGGATGGATTTAGCCAAATCTGTGTTTTACCTGTGACCTGTAATATCTTTACTGCGTCTGTACAGAATGCTGAATCAGCATTCCCACTTAGAAAGAAAAATAGGAAAACTGTCACGTGACACTATTCATATTGAAGTATTTAATAACCAGTGAGCGGTTATATGACAGACTCTTCAGAAAACCCCAAACCCCATCGCATTTTGGTGGTGGGACATAGTACTTCAGTGCAGAACTACAAGGTTACAATGTACCCTGTGTATTAACGTGACACAGACATATAAAGCCAGCTACACACACACCTAACACACCTCGCCTTTGTCTAGTACTTTTATATTAGTATCTGAGTCTCGGCAGAAAACGTACTTAGCAATGTTAAGGATTCCAGATATGGCACAGCAGCTCAGGGCACTGCGCTGCTGACGTATGACAGTGACCGTAGACCATTTATTCTCTGTTCTATTATAGCATTCGACCTTATTGGTGATTGAGGAACGACTATAGCCCCCAACAACATAGAGCTGCTCCTCAATCACTCCGAGGCCAAAGTTGCTGCGAGGGATTTCCATGGATTGCCTGTATTGCCAGGTGTTGGTCTCGTGGTTGTAGGCCTCAACGCAGGTCACACGCTTGGTGCCGGTATAGCCGCCAATCTGTGGAAGGCCAAGTATTACAGTTTTTCTTCCAAACGTCAAATGAGGATGAGACCAGGGTCTCAGTACCCGTGTATTGTACTTGATTAGAGATGAAGATGGTTACATACCCAGGATGAATTCGAATGGCTTAAGCAACATTAGCATGCTTATACATTTAACTAAAATACTGAACGCATTAAATATTATACCAAACAAGAATTGATAGCACTCATCTAAACATGATAGGGCTCATGAAAAAATAAATTATTAAAATATTAGTTATGATACTAGTATGTATACTATGTATCACAATCTCAGTCCAGATCTCATCATGTGATAATCAATCAATCAATCAATCAATCAATCAATCAATCAATCAATCAATCAATCAATCAGTCAATCAATCATCAGCAGGGTTTCGTGTACTTACTGCGTAAATCTGGCCTGCAAATGCAACGACTCCAATTCCACTGCGCCGAATGTTCATGTTTGCAATCAGAGTCCACTGGTTGGCCTGTGGGTTGTAACATTCAGCTGAGTACAGGAACTCTTGCCCAGTATAGCCACCACAAATGTAAATCTTCAAAGAAAAAGACAAGAAGTGAATAGAATACACATTTACTTAGCTTCTTCTAATGACTGTGTGTCCTATTTTAATTGAATAATAAATAATACATTCTGAATAAATCATAACAATGAAATACAGAGCTTTTATGAATATCAGTGTTATTATTAGCCTATTGTTTTGCAAGAACTATTAATAATTGATTCTGTTATTATTGATAACACCAGTGGCGGAACAGCTGGACTGAGGGGCCAGGGGCAGGGCTGGATCATGGGCCCCCTAACCCATTTAATTAAAAAAAAAACTTTTTTATTACTTTTTCATTTTTCATCTTATTTCACAGTGGTCTGGCCCGCTGGACAGTTATCAGTGGATAGTGACCCCCCCCCACTGCCACTGAATCGCTCTCTCTTAACAAACCTTGTTATGCAGTGCTGAGCAGCCTGCGTCGCTCCTCTTGTGCTTCATATCTGCAATTGTACTCCACTTGTTGGTTGCCGGGCTGTAGCGCTCGGCAGTTCTGTGTCGAGCCAGTCCATCGAAGCCTCCGAGGGAATAGATGAATCCGTTCAACACGGTCACGCTCACGTAGCAGCGTGCAGTATGCATGGGGGCCATCTCATGCCAGGTTTGTGTGCTCAGGTCCAACCTCCACACATCCTTACAGCAAGTGGTATCTTCACATCCACCAATAAAGTACACACTGCCACCAAGGAAGGCGGAGCCATGATAGGCCCGGCGCTTGATCATTGTGACTCCCAGCACGATCCAGTTGCCAACACGACAATCATACGACTCAATGGTGTCCAATTGAGTCACGCCTCGCCAACCTCCAAGGGCCAACAGGACGGCATTGGGAAGACGAGGGCAGGCAAACTTGTCAGTGGAGTAACGCACAATATGTAGGGGTCTTTCCATGAAATGCAGGATATCGTTGAGCTTTTGCATGCATGTTGTGTTCTTTTTCACAAGCTCATTGGTCATCACATTTCTTTTGATGTAATCCACGCTTGTCAAGGCCAGCCGGGCCTGTATGGAGACAAGAGAATAGAAGTTGATACAATTCAATCAATCAATCAAATTTTATTTGTATAGCCCATATTCACAAATTGCAATTTGCCTCATAGGGCTTTAACAAAGAGTACAGGGTATGACATCCTCTGACCTCTGACCTACACCCTCAACATTTGCACTACCAACCCACCTAAACCAGCAGTAAGAGTGTCTATCTTTTACTTCTCTGTCTTACCAATACTGTTGATTTAAAATGAAACTGGATGTCATTTCCCAACAGAGACAGGGAATTGATAAATGTTTGTCTTGTTGTCAGTCCTTGGAATCAGATTCCTGTACATGGGTGCATGGAGTGCTGATGATGCATATGGTCAGTCAGCCAAACTCTCCCTTCAAATCGCTTACATGTCTGACAATTAAACATCAAGCTTAAGTCAGTTCAATGGCACCCAAACTAAACCAGAAGGAATGTGTGTCGAACTTTTTTCTTTGGTCTTTCTCAAACAAACCACACTGCATGACAGCAATCAGGATACCACGAGTGGCTAAATGTTGAAGTGGTGTTAATCAGGACTAGACGTAGTGACAGAAAGGGATTCTACCTTAGGAAGAAGCACATCAATGTGATCTTCTCGTTCTCCAGGTTTGTGGGCAATCCAGCGTAGAATGGCTCCGTACACAGTGTTCTCCTTCTTTACGTTGAGTTCGTCTCTGCCAAGGATCTCAGCCAGTTCCTGCATGGTGAGCTGCAGGAACTCTTCACAGGGAACAACCCTCTCAAAGTGTTCAGTGATGTAGCGGAAGGTGCTGCTCTGCAGCTCAGAGCGGGGAAAGACATCATTTGTGAGCTGCCAGATGCCAACGCAGTTCTCTGGGCAGAGTTGCTCAATAAGAAATTTAAAGCAGGACGTTACTATGCCATTTACAAGGAGCATATCAGCTGCGAGCAATAAGTCCTTGACGTTCTCCTTGGTCACGGGGAGATAGCCGGTGTATGCAAAGTCAATTATGAGCGCCATGATGTGAGAAGAGAGGCCACTGAAGGTGTAGAGCATTTGCTGTGGACTCGTCCAGCGTGTGAATAGAGCTCTGAGGGTCAGGATGAAGGCACAGCAAGGGAGTTAAAATAAATATTCAACCATTTCACATTGAGTGTATAATAATAGTCAGTACATTAAAGGTCTGGTTGATGTTAAGTCATCAAATTAATTGTTTATCTGATATCTAAAACAATAGTGGATTTCTGCATTGATTTCAATGTGATTGAGTCTGTAATGATTGTATATTTCACAAATGTTTCTCTGATTATTAAGGGATCAAATGTATATATTTGTTCACTGAGATCAGGTTGACCAACTTACCTGAAGTAAGAGCTGCAGGAACAGAGGGCAGGCTTGTGGACCCTAAATTCAACATCCTCAACTCTGATGACCGCCCTGCAAGCGTGTTCCTCCGCACAAACCTCCCGTACTGACCTTTCTAACAAGGCAGTCATCTTGAGTTTTGAATAGAAATCAGAAGCGCCGGAGTTGTGTGTCTGTCTGGACGCTTACCAGGTAGTTTTATTTTTTTATTTAACGCCGGCCGGCAGTCGACTTGCAGGCGCAATCCTGCCAAATGCACTATTTCATAACACATTACATTTGTCTCAACAGGAATAATAATAATACGTCATGTCATATTACTTCAGTTCAAAGGAAGGCAAATGGGCTGAACTTGGATTTCAATCTCTGAAGTCACCTATGACATCTAAGGCAGGTGATAGGTTACCTGCTTATCACATACCTTAGATGTAATGGATAAAATCAAATACACGCTATGATGTAATATGTCATATTAGTTATTTAGAGGCTAAACCTATTGCAGGAAGTCAATGAGATGTTGCTGCTCAGGGTTGATGGGACATTGCCATGACTATAAAGTATAGTCAGACAATAAGCTGCTGCATGAACACAAGGTCCATTTAGATTTTTATTATTATTTGCTCCTGCAACACTGTCATGTATTTGTTAGTGGCATCAGACACATAACTATATGAAGTAACATCTGCAGGTCATGCATACACTTGTGTTCTTTATTTTTTTTTACTGTAAAGGATTTTCCCTATTGTTTGAGTTAAGAATACACAACTGTGTTCATGTAATGTTTTGTTGCAGATGCAACCCTCCAAAAAGTCCATTCTGAGGTCATTTCAAGCTGTTTGAATCATAACACATCAGACATAACAGTCTGTATTTGTGTATTGTTTTTCGTGAGGAGATCGCCCAGTATCCCCATTAGCTTCCAAATTGCGGACAAATACGGCCCTTTTCGTTGACTTTTCAAATTATGAATGAATTATTTTAATATAGGACATTCTCCTCCCTTTTCAGCGTAAATGTGTTTTTGTTAGTGTTTTGGGCAGCAAGCGGAACCTTGCTTCTACTGCGTAGTCGTACGGACACTTAAAGGAACGGACCAAACAGAACACAGGAGCAGCGAAAAATGTTTCCGTTGTTTCATTAAATTTCTTCTTTGTAAGCAGTTGACTTAAATAATTGTGTAAATAAAAATTATGTGGAGGAGTGACTCAGCTGACGGATCTGACCGGTTCAAATATTTACAAACTCTGGTGACCGAGTTTCAGGACACCGACAGTGAAGGTGAGTTTTATGGTTGTAAACAGTTTTTCAGTAATTCATCTTGCATGAAGGCAAACGTAAATATTTTGTATGGGATTAAATGCTTGGGAGCCAGTTGCACTGGTGATACTTCCTATCCATCGCTGTTGATAGTAAGTATGTTATACAGACCCTTTCCAAAAAATCAGAATATCATGGAAAAGTTGTTTAATTTCCATAATTGTTAAGTCTTTAGTCTTCCCCATATTGAACCGAACTGAGACAATTGAACCAAACTGAAGCAATTAAATGATACCTGGGGAAACCTGTGCAGGTGCTTTGAGTTTAGTGGATGATTAGTGTGTGACACTCAGTTTAAAACATTTATGCCCTGCAAAATTTGGGCTGAATTCTTCACAGTATTCTAATTTTTTGAATTCCTGTTTTTGTGGGTTTTATAAGCTGGAAACCCAAATTATGTAAAAATAAACAAATAAACACTTCAAATCGTTTAAATTATGGGCCCTGAATCTATAATCCATGAAAGTTTAACTTTTTGAATGGAGTTATGGAAATTAAACAACTTTTCCATGATATTCTAATTTTTTGCAAAGGGTCTGTATATGAGGTGCAGACATTTTTGAATGTATTTTTACTTCTGAATAATTTTGATCCTTGTGCTTTCCATCCTTAACTTCAATAGCTCTTAGTGGACAATTGGATGTGATTAAGTTTCAGTAGATGTATCATGTTTTATTCAAGAGGCTTCTTCAGTTCAGTTCTTTAGCTATATGGTGCAAAACAAAACAATATTTTTATTCAGTATACTAGTTTTATTATTTGAATCCTGACTGGAGATAACTTAAATTCTTTAATCATCACAGTTGTTAAGTACGATTATATTTTTAACGTTATCGGGTATTAATAATCGAACAGAAGTTTATTGTGTTACCAAATCACATTACAGTATGTTGGAGTACCAGTAGACAAACACACACTACTTCATTCTTTTTACACATTTGTTTACACTTAACCCTTTTTTTTCATTACAACAGAGGCTAAGGAACAAGTGCTGGCTAACTTGGCCAACTTCTCGTATGATCCAAGGAACATTAAGTACCTGAGGGAGCTGCAAGTGACAGACCTCTTTTTGGACATGTTGGATGAGGAAAATGAGAACTTTGTGGAATTTGGGATGGGTGAGTATTGCATCAACAAAAAGGACCAAACAAAAATATGTCTTGCTTCCACTGACTTAAAAATAACCTTACCAACCCTTGTCATGTGTTCCTGTTTGTCAGGCGGGCTGTGTAACCTTAGTATGGACCCTGAATGCAGAGACATCATCCTGCATAACAATGGAATCAGCTTAGTCACCAACTGTTTGTCAAGCAGGAGGGAAGAGACTGTTCTATCAGTTATTACAACCCTCATTAACCTCAATACGCCCTCGTCCCACTCTGAGATCACTGACCTGGCCATTCTGCAGTGCATTCTGCGCTTCTCCCTCTCAGAGAGCCCCTGTCTGCGCAACCTTGCTGCTGTGTTCTTGCAGGAGTGCTGCACTGAGGAGCAGGTGGCCTGGGCAGAGCAGCAGATGCAGGGACAGCAGACAGCAGTTGGAATCCCGCTGCCCAAGGAGAAATGAATTCTTAACATACACATATTGTGTGAGCTGAACCAAGAGTTCCAGTTTTTTGTGAGTTTCCTTTCCCATAAATATGGTTTTAACTTGCATTGGGTTTGGTTGTTATGTTTTTTAAATTTGTTTTTAATCTGCAATAATTTCTCTGAAATGACAAAATCTTGCTTGTACAAACAGACCCAAATCCCTGCAATATTGATATTACTACATATTTTCTCTAAAATGTCCATTACACTGCTGGCTTTTGAGTAATTTCATCACACCCAGTGCAGATGTTCAAGGGTTTTAAAGCCAGTAGGAGCTGGAGCAATATCATGTCCTGAAATGTTGAATCCAAAATATGTAGAAAAAATTCTTCTACAATAAACATTGTGGTTTACCTGGAGCACTATTTGTTTTCTTCAGGGCTTTTAAGGGCTATTTCTGGGCAGAGTCCTTCAAGTCTAGACAGAGGAGGACATTGGATCCTGCTGCCCAGCGTCAGATGGACTGCACATGTCTGTCGGTCTTCGTTAAAGGTGTGTTTATTTAAGTATGCTTTCTTGAGCAAAGCACATTGACTTACCCTCCTTGACTTAAGGTACCAAAGCCCCACCCCTTCACATTAAGTATCAATGAAAACCCTAAATGTGCTCCTGAGATGAGTAAAGCAGTTAATTTAGTATGTATGTCGTTGGTGGGGGATATTCAGGTTTATTTAATGTCCTCCACAGAGGACAAATTTGAACTACTGGTAGTCAGGAGGATATTTTCATGAACACATTTTTTAAAATGTCAAAAAGTCCTTTTAGTTTCACTATTTTGTTCACTTTAGTCAGTAACAATCATATTTGACCGAAAATAGAAGTACCACAAAACTGCACTAAATAGCCGTATTAAAACAAATGTACTAAAATTGTGTATTGTGTTTGGATTCTAAACTTCATGGCTGGATGTGTTATGTTAGATAGTTAGAGGCATATTTCACGGGCACTCGCCAAAAAAAAAAAACAACAACTTTTGACTTTGTGTGGTACTCTTTCATTTATACACCACAAAGTTTTCATTTTTAATCTGTGCGTGTCCGAATGGCATTCCATGGACTTACCATGTCACCAAGAGTTTAAGAAAACTTTCATTCTTCCCGTAAAAAGAGAAACACTTGTGCCTGCTTTTAATCATGTGGTACAATAATTGTTTCAAAATGATGTAAAAATATTCTGCAGAATAAGATGAATCGGCCTGTTTCTGCGTTTTTTTTCTCATGAAAAGGACAAAACTCAACCCGAAACCGAAAACCCAACAGTTTACTTGAGAAAGCTTTAAAAGCCAAAAGAGCCAAAAGACAAAAAACTTTAAAAACAACTCACAAATAAATAGTTTCTTTTTTTTTAATAAAAAGTTTTATATTTTCTATAAAATATTTTGTGTTCATAGTATAAATTGCTTATTGAGCTGAATTAATTATAGATTTAAGTATTCTTAAGTATATTTAATATGGGGAGGTAGTGGCGAAGAGGCTAGAAAGTCGGGCTTTGGACCAAGAGGCTTTGGACCCGGAGGTTGCCGGTCCGAATCCCAGCTCAGCCGAAAATCGGGAGAGGCACCACCATCTGTCCACTGCCATCCACCTCCTTGTGCCCTTGAGCAAGGCCCTTAACCCCCTGAACTCGCTCTCCGGGTGCTCCTCGTAGTGTAGCCTACTGCTCTGCATGTGCATGTCTGTAGATTGTACTAACTGTATAACATGTTGTGTACTATGCATGTGCAGAAAATTAATTTCCCCACATGTGGGACTATTAAGGGTGTTTCTACTTCCTTCTTCTTCTTCAGTATGTTATTTTTCAATACACAACATACTACAATTGCATTGTCTTTATACATAAGCAATGCCTCTTTATTTCTCCCGCTTCAGTCCCAGCTGCTTCTCAGCCTCCACAGACAGTTTGTTCTTCTGGATCTAAGACCAGAGGGAAAAACATGGTGAATCAGTAGGCTGTTAGGATAGGAAAGGTTTTTCCTTAAGATTATGAATTGTACTAAAAAGACTGAAGCCAGGCGTAATCATTTTAATGATATTAACATGAAAGCAACTGTTCAAGAAATAAAAAGCCCAACACTGTTGAGAAGAGGGATACATATCTTGTGATATTCCCTGATGCCAAAAATGCTGCATTCAAGGGCAGCCGTCAGTACAGCTGTGTGGTGAAATCGGATAACAGCAAAAATCAGATCCAGTGGGCTGTATGCAAACTAGCCTACAGGTTGACTAAACATACAGGGGGTGTGGTAGCCTAACGGTTAGAGCGTTGGGCTAGAGACCAAGAGGGTGGGGGCTTGAATCCTGCTCTCTGCACCACCCTGGGCCCTTGAGTAAGGCCCTTAACCCCAATTACTCCCCTGGCACCTCACACTATATGGCAAACTGCTATGGGTTAAAAGTTATAAAACCAAATTTCATTGTATAGTGTACTGTGTAAGAGGACTGTGACAATGACAAACAAAGCATTCTTCTTCTTCCAGTGTTGAGACTACTAAGTTGAGAAGACAGGATTTGATAAATTACCTTTCCAGTAACAGTGAGTGGGTAGCTGGTTACAAAAAGAACATAGCGCGGGACCTTGAAGTGAGCGATCTGAAAAAAATTGAGGAAATGTATAGAACACAACTGACAAGAACGTATAGAAGTATAAAATAATTCTAGCGCACAATGAGGACACGTGCGTTACCTTATTCTTACAGAAGGCTTTGATTTCTTCTGCAGTGCAGTCCTCTCCCTCTACCAGTTTGATACAGGCACAAACTTCTTCACCCATTCGGGCATCGTGGACTCCAACCACCTGATGGATCCATAGGAAAAAAACACACACATGAACCTATGCAGCAGCCGAGAAAACAAACAACCATACATTTAAAACGTCAGCGTTAGTATTTTCATATGAAGGTTACTGTTGTCATGAAACAGTGCAACAAGGCCAAACAAAGCCAAATGTGGAAAGTTGATGGCTCAGCACACCATGGTTTAATCCAAGTATTTTATGAAAAAGCCGAGCAAATATAATCATCGTATCAACCGTCAACCCACAGCACAAACACAAATGAAGTTTTCTGTTTATAGCCAAAGTGGAATAAAAATAACAAACGTCCAAACTCTTAAAAACAATAAAAAAATAATAGAACTAATAATAGAATTGATCTTATCTTTATTGTGACTATTTACGAATTCCAAAGTAAATAACATTACTGAGTCAGGCCGGTATAATCTATTGGGTGCTATGCTGAATGAGGAAACAAATATACAGTACTTGACAAAGTTGTGGCTGCGTGTATACTTTAGCAACATGCAGCAACAGTTACGAATGATTATTGTGTTTTCAAACGTGGTGTGCAGTAGTGATGGGAAGTTCGGCTCCTTTCAGAGAGTCGCCTCTTTAGGCAATATACAACATTTTTTGCTGTTGCTTTGTGAGCTCACCTGCGCCTCCTTCACTTTCGGGTGGGTGTGCAGTAACCTTTCGATCTCAGCTGGGTAAATGTTTTCTCCTCCTCTGATGATCATGTCTTTTATCCTGCCCTGAATGCGACAGTAGCTGTACCCATCCATGCTGCCAGTGTCCCTGCACAACATGGAAAGCATTTGTGTCACGTTGTCCGTGTTGTTTTCAGATTAGGCTTGTAACAGCTTCCACTCACCCAGTTTTGTACCAGCCATCTTTATCTATGCACTCATCGGTTTTGGCTTGGTCTTCCCAGTACTCCTGCATCACACAGTATCCTCTGATCATAATCTCCCCCGTCGCCCCGAGAGGTACCACCTCTCTAGTTGTAGGGTTCACTATTTTAGCCTGCAGTGAAGATGATTCAACTCTGTATTGATTTAGAGTCGCAAATAAAGTTGGAAATAAATAAATAAATGTTTGACGAAACATATAAAGTGGCCGCTGAGTTTGATTTCAGAGAAAATATCCTTACCTTACTTAAACTTACTATGTGTAACATTAATAATATTTAACATTATTGCATTTTTCCTAATATTACTAACATTATTAATGTCATTTGTGGACATGATGTCATAACAGTCAGTGTTAAAAAAAAAAGTACTTTGCGTTCAGGACATCCTGTTCAGTGTGATGCCTCACACTGTGACTCAAGTAATCAGGACTCAACTCGGACCCGAGTCGGTCTTTTATTTTCGGATCTCAGACACATGGGTCTCGAGACTTGGACTCAAAGGTGCAATGACGCAACTACATTCACTCATGTACCTCTGTGTGGTCCATGATATAGCCGACTGTTTCACTCTTCCTGTCCATGTTGTCTTTCGGGTCGGCGCAGAAGGTCACTGGGCTGTTCTCCGTGGTTCCGTATGCTACCTGTCAATAACGTTAACATCATGGCAGAGGGATGAAGAACAGGTAGGTGAGGAATGTGTCACATTTACATGGAAGTGACCCTGTCTTTCCCTTTACTGAGGTTTTCACATTGAGCTTCTACTCAGCAAGTGTAAGCCTCAGAGCTCAGTGAGGCATGTGTTGCTCCTCTGGCAACTGGCACCCATTTAGTTGTGGTAGCTTTGGATACAGTGGTGTACTCTGTATGCACTGATCACTTTCAGTGCCACCTATTTTTTTAATTTGATGTGCAACTGTAGCACATCTGAATTGGTTATATGGGTTTGTTGTGGCAGTGGCAGCTGTTTCACTCGACTTTTCTACATGGAAAATCATTTTTTTCCTGACCATTTTTTTGCTGCTTCAGATTTTACGTTCGTAAAACAACAAGTCATACAAAGATTTAGAATCTCTGAGGAGGAAAGATACAGGCATAATTTATCCTACTCACTATTTGCAGGAGCATATTCAATATTCATTCATTTTTAGAGGTTGGTACATGAAGGAAGAACACCTGGAAAATCAGACAGGGGCCGATATTCCCAATAAAACACTACATTTGTTAAGTAAACTCTAGATTCCATTTATCCTGAGGGTACATCCATCTTATTAATGCACACACCTGAGCCAAACCATCCTCTGACCTGAATAAGTCAACAAAGTCCTGCTTCAGCTTTTCTGAATTTTTCTGTATTATTAAAAACCTCTCAATGGCTCGGTTCCCCAAACCTTTTCTGTCTGACACAAAAAGACCATTATAGGTAACACCATCCTCCTTTCCCAAAAGAAAGAATCCATGCAGGAATGTACAGTGGTAAGTGAAACTTTCATTCCTGGGATGACTGAAGTATCCCTTGCAATTGTTATGACTTGAAACAGCGTCTCATTCCTTAGCCAAACATCTTGATACTATTATAGGTTATAAAACAGCTGCAGAAAAGTAGCTCCTTTTCCTGTCACTGCAGGGTGAAAAACATTGAGGCATTTGGCGTAGAACCAACCTGACCTCATACTTTGTTGTTAAAACATTCAACTGTTACAGAAAAAAAAACATTCAATACTACCCCATTCACAGCATGGGTCTTGTTCCATTGATTTGTCAGGACATTGCATCCTTCCGCGCAGCAGCAAAGCGAATGAGTGGTGTTCTTGTCGTCTTCCCGCTAATCTAGGGTTAAACTTTCACAGACACTAGACTTCCTTTTGGAAACCTCTAACACCCTGGCAAGCCCTCCTTGCTTTTTTCCCCCTCAAGTAAATGTTATAAATAGTGCTGTGTGTTCGGTTGACTGGCCATCCTCCTCGCAAAGTGCATGTCTCTCTGCACTGCCCACCTTTGCTCACCTTTTCACTCCTCTCTCTGGTTCTCTCTCTACACAAACGCACACACTTGGTTCACACTTTCTTTCCATTTAACAGTTCTTGTCTGCTTCTCTCAGAGGATTTCTGCTTGATCCTGGTCTCCCTGAAGAAAGTCTAACAAAGCAAGTGGACAAGTGACAAGTTAGGAATCTGCCAGGATGCGTTGTGTGAGCTGGCTGCTGTTGGGAACATGCCTCTTGGTCCTGGGTCCTGCAGTGCAAGGAGCCCCGAGTCAGTGCCCAGCCCTCTGCCACTGCCACGGCGACCTCCAGCACGTCATCTGTGACAACGTCGGGCTGAAGAAGATCCCTCGGGTGTCCGAGGCCACCCGTTTGCTGAACCTGCAGAGGAACAACTTGGGCAACATACCCACTGGGGCTTTCAGCGAAAGCAAGGGGCTCATCTCTCTCCACATGCAGCACTGTCAGCTGCGTGAGATCGGATCCCAGGCCTTCAAGGGGCTGAAGAAGCTAGTCTACCTCTACCTGTCCAACAACGAGATTAGCAGCATCAAGCCCGGTGCCTTTGAGGACCTCACTGAGCTCACCTACCTCTACCTGGACGGAAACCAGATTAGCGACCTGTCGAAAGGCATCTTCTCACCTATGCTCAATCTATTTATTCTGCAGCTCAATGAAAACAAGCTGCGTGAATTGCGGCCGGGGACCTTTACCGGTGCCAAAGACTTGCGTTGGCTGCACTTGAGTGGAAATGAGCTGACCAGCCTGCTGCCAGGCTCTCTGGATGATGTGGAGAACCTTGCCATACTTCACCTGGACAGGAACAAGATGTCCACCTATCCAAGTGCAGCAATGAGCAAACTGCGTGTGGTGGAGGATCTCACGCTGGGGGGAAACCCCATGAGGACCATTCCAGACAATGCCTTCCAGAGCTTTGGACGCTACATGGAGAAACTACATCTGAACAACATGGGTCTGGAGAAGGTCAGTCGATGGCTTTTATAGGCATTTCCTGCATAGTCATGGCATGATGCTAATATCCAAAAATACTTGCCACAGCCAGAAATTACAATCTCCAATCTTCATTTTGTATGAAATTTAAATGGCAGATATCAGGTTTGGCTTCATCGTGGTAACTTGACAGGATCCACAGTTGCCATTATCATTAAAGGTACATCAAAGGACCAATGTTCTCAAAGGAAATGTCAGTCTTTACATCCATATTTTGCACTGCTTCAATGTGAATGTAAACAGAACAAGCTTTATTCTATACCACAGGACTGTTTAGACATTCCTGAGTGAACTTTTGCTTCATGCGTGAGCTTAATCCAATATTTGAGTGTACTTGTGCCACAGCATGGAGGCATCCCAGAGGGGAAAACTGTTAAATAAGAGCCTTCTCACGCTCCGCCTGTGTAAGAGCCAGGTGGAAGCAGCAGGGGACTGCATGTGCAACACACATGGGCAGCAAGGTTAAGCCATTTTCCAGTCAAATGCAGGTATTTTTAGATTGTTTTTGTTTGCTGAATCGCAGCCAAGCACGTCTAATTATTACACAAGTGTTATTTACAGCATGGTGTGTTTTCTACTTTGGCTGGGAGGGTCTTGTAAACAGGTCAGGAAGGGTTAGAAGACAGGTAAATAGAGCAGGGTGTTCCACGGTGCATGAAGAGGAGTATTTTTAGCTTGCCATTGCCCTGGTTGAATGGACAATTGGGCCCTTTGCAAATGCCTTCCTGGCAGAGGAGTGGCCCAGAGAGGGAGACGGAGGAAAGAGCTAAACACCTCAGCCATGCTGGAAGTCATCCATCTTCCGTCGCTACAAAATACCAGACCCTATGCTACTTTTCGCTCTGCAGTGGAAATTTCCAAACAGCCTCATTCAGAACCACGTAAAACGAGCGTTCAAAGCCCAGCTCTTCTCTTATCCACCCTTCTCTTCCTCCCACACGAGACACAACCTGTTGCAACTTGGATCGGCTCACCTAACACCTCTGATGTTTTGCGCTCCATCGCAGAGGCATTGGAAGGAGAAGCAAAAGAGGGGGGATGTACAGACCCTTTCCAAAAAATTAGAATATCATGGAAAAGTTGTTTAATTTCCATAATTCCATTCAAAAAGTTAAACTTTCATAGATTATAGATTCAGGGCCCACAATTTAAACTATTTGAAGTGTTTATTTGTTTATTTTTACATAATTTGGGTTTCCAGCTCATAAAACCCACGAAAACAGGAATTCAAAAAATTAGAATACTGTGAAGAAATCACCATTTACTTCTCAGTTTTCGCAGAAAAAAACGAAAGAAATTAGGATGACATCAAATCAATGAAAATATGGTACTTTCAAAGCGATATCTTCAGTACTTGGTTGGGAATCCCTTTGCATT
>JAFBJQ010000537.1:484327-516751 GCA_016785345.1 Trinectes maculatus | reverse complement strand
TCTGGTGTCAGTCTGTGCTGTTCTTGGGTCCAACCTCACACCCATTACAGGACTGGACTTTTTTGTAATCTCTATTGGATCGCAGCAGTAGGCTTTATTGTACCCAAATAATTCTGCCTCGATCCAAATATGGAATAAAATTTCTGTGGGATTAGCCCACTAGCAATAGCACTACTCTTATTAGATTCACAGATTAGATTAATAGATCCATAACCGCTATTCACTCCACCCTAGAGTGGCATTCCAATTTATGTGCTGCCCATTTGTAATGATCAAACAAATGTATCAAAATGAATTCTGTTTACTTCTCAGTATAATAGCTGAACTCTTTTCTTCCCCTTTAGGCACGAATGAACTTGGGGGCTGGTGAGGTGACACTGTCCTCATCCCAGGGAGTACAACTGAACAACCTCCTGGACCACAAAATCTCATTGACACTGCGCGATGGCGAGCTTACCATGACAATTGATGAGCTCTTTTCAACATATGTTCCTGTGAATGATGATGGAGAACAGCTAAATACTGACCTGGGCGTTTGGCTTGGAGGAACAGGGGATCTGGATGTTCCTTACCTTAGCAATGCCATTCCCCCTTTCCGTGGGTGCATGGCTGAGGTTAAATTTGAGTCTCATCAGTTTGATATCCTCAACACTGCATTTAAACAGTGCCATCACACAAAAGAATCCTGCAGCAATGAGTTTGAGGCTGGCGATGGTGAAGCAACAAGTTTCAGCACTCCTGATTCCTTTGTTTCTTTCCCCACCTGGAGTGGGGCTAGTAATGCTCCAAGGGCCTTGGAATTCCTCATGAAAACCACCATTGAGGATGCATTACTTGTATTCCACCCTGGTAGAGAGTCAGACTTTATTGCTATTGGCATTATGAAAGGGTATCTCAAAGGTGTGTTGGACCTCGGCAGTGGCATGGAGGTACTGGACAATACCCAGGTGCAGCTGGATGATGATCAGTGGCATAGAGTTAAAGTTCAGATCAGCCAGAATTCTTTTGTCATAAATGTAGACAGCCAGTCTTCCTCCCTCCCTCTTGACTCTTCCCAAAAGCTGGACTTAGTTGGAAACCTGTATTTAGGAGGTATACAGGGTAAAATGAAGGATGTATTTCGTGAAAGTGGGTCTTTAAATCGTGCAGAGGAAGAAATGACGGCTGAATCATTTATTGGTTGTTTGGGGGAAATCAAGGTAAATCAGAAGGACCGAAGCCTACAGGACGCTTTGGTGACCAAAGATGTTCATGTTAAATGTGAAGGAGAAGACTATGACTACTCAAGTTATTATGATGAATTAACTACAACTTCTCCTCCTGTTCGTATTAAATATGTTGATATGGACATGAATGAACAACACTGCTACCCAACAGATGAAATGCCCGAGACATTCAAAAATGTAACAAGACTTCTGGATGTCATGCCATTGTTTGTTCCTGAAGGTGGGGAGGTTTTTCTTGATATCAGCAACTTAAGGCCGACATTTGACCTCAGTGCCGCAGGAATGCGTCAGTCACAGATTGTCTTTACTCTCCAAAATGATCCCTGGTATGGCCTAGTTGATATGAACATCAGCACAAAACGTACCAACAAGTTCACTCTTCTTGATGTTGTCAATAAAAAAATTAAGTACATGCATGATGGAAATGAAAGGCATGCAGATCAAATTCAATTAGAGGTGGTTGCTCACAGCAATGATTATCTTCCAGAATGTCTAAAAACTCCCCATGATTATGTCCTCGCAGTTGAAATCCTCCCTGTTAATGATATACCACAACTTAGTGGAGGAGAAATCACAATCACAGAAAATGGCAGGACTCGTTTAAGTCCAAGCCTTATTAAAATCATAGATTCTGACACACGGTGCAATGAAGTAGTAATAACTGTAACCTCACAGCCCTCCATGGATGTTGGTTACTTAGAAAATGGTCAACAGCCAGGGAGAAGTATTTCAAAATTTACTTGCAGGGAGCTGAAAGATGGGAACATATATTTTGTACATAGAGGAGGTAGTCCTGCTGGAATTACCTTGGAAGTGTCTGATGGACATTCTGAAAGCCATTCAACTACTCTGAAGTTGTCTGCGACTCAGCCACATTTGACTATTGTCACTAACACCGGGCTTCACGTAACTCAAGGAGGCAATTCATCCATAGGTATTCAAAATCTTGCTGTCCTTGCTCATCCTCGTAATGGAGACGTTATATATAACATCACGCAGCCACTGTTATTTGGAGAACTACAGATTATGACAAGTGATGGACTGTACAAACAGGTTACAACTTTCCATCAATCTGATCTGGATCAAAATCGCCTCAGGTATGTCAGTACAGACTCAAGGGACCAGGAAGATATTCTTGTTGAGCACATTCACCTTGACACCCACTTGGGCCGGTTCTCCCTTTGGAATAACACTTTCTTGGTAAAGATCAGCCCTGCTCCAGTGAAAGTTTCTGTTCTGATCCCATTGGAGATAGAGGTTGGAGAGGAGCAAACAATTGGAATGACAGAGCTTCAGGCCGAAGTAAATGGGAAAGACCAAGATCCACAAGCTATAAAATACATCCTTGTCAAGCCACCAACCCTAGGTAGTCTTCAGTTGTTTGACAAAGAGCTATCTGAGGGTGATGTGTTTACTCAGAAGGACATTTTGGATAGTGCCGTTAGCTACAGGGTCCGAGTGCAAAGAGCTGTGGACAGTATAGACCAGTTTCAGTTCAGAGTCTTTGCTGAGGATCAGTACTCTCCCCTGTACACCTTCCCAGTAAACATCCTTGCCAACCTGGATGCTCCAGTTTTGACCAATGAGATGCTAGTTGTCCTACAGGGTGGTGAACAAACTCTGAACAAAAACTATCTTTGGCTGCACTCACCAAGTTCTACAGATTTTGTTTACCGTGTCACACAAGGGCCAAAGTATGGCCGACTGATAAGGGACTCCCCTCCTGGGCAGCCTAGATTTGAAGGGGCTATCAGAGTATTTAGTAATGAAGACCTTCATCTTGACAGGCTTATTTATAAACATGATGGCTCCAAAACAAGCAGTGATGAATTCTATTTCTCAGCAGTCAACCAAGCAGCAGAAAATTCCGATTTTCCGGAAACAGTGACTGGTGTTTTCAGAATATTAATCCAGTCCAAGAATGAGCATGCGCCTGTGAGGGTTGTTGATAAAGTTTTTAACGTGGTCCGCCATGGTCAGCGTCTACTAACGACAGATGTAATTCAGTTCAAGGATGATGACTCGGGTTTCAATGACACCCAAATTGTCTACGCTCGAGAGGGAATCCTCTCAGGCAGTATTGTTTCAGCGTCTAATCCATCTCAGCCTCTCTTCCGTTTCACACAAGCTGAGCTTCAAGACAGGAAAATCCTTTTTATTCACCATGGAGCAGATCGGGAGCGATTCTCTCTTCAAGTGTCAGATGGCTTCCACAAGACCACTACACTACTTCAGATACAGGCAGGTGAGCCTTACCTGAGAGTGGTGAGCAATGCAATCATTGTCATTGACCACGGAAGCACCAAGACCCTTAACACCACACTGTTAAGCGCTGACACCAACATGGATGTCAGAGATGACAGCGAGATCAAGTTCCAGATTACCTCCCCACCAAGTGATGGCAGGGTTATTGTGAGTGGGATTGAGGCATCTGCATTCACCCAGAAGGACCTTAAAAAGGGGGTTGTGTCATATGAGCACAATTACGAGAGCCTGAGGTCCAAGGACTCCTTCAGCTTCACTGTCCAAGCACACGGACGTTCTGAAGAGGGAACATTCAGGATTAAAATATTCAAGCAAGGTTACCTGTCGGAACCTGAGGTGATCACCAATGAGGTCATCATTTCCTATGAGGGAGAGCACACCATCATCAACCATGATCAACTGAAGGTAACATTTAATGTGACATTGCAGTATTTTGTGCAACACTGACATTTTGATCAGAGATATTGCTCTCATGACTTGTAACCCTCTCTCTAATCTAAACGGTAATTTCATGAAAGCAGGTCTAAGTATGACTGTGCGGTTGTTGCTTTTAATCTACTTTATGCACCAAATTACAGTTTATTAAGGGAGGAAAGCAGAGCACAAAACATTTCCTTAGGTGCTTCCTGAAGTTAAGATAAATCTACTTTGAAAGCACTTCATGAGGTTTAATTTGTTGGCCATTTATTACATATTCCCTGTCTATAGTCCTAAACCTCACTGGCTCAGGAAGAACCTAGACACCTGGTGCACATATTACTGATATATGAAATATGTGTTCAGCAAAGTCTATATATATGAATGTCCTTCACAAGAGGTAAAATACTGACAAATATTTGTCTTTTGGAAGCGTTTCCTGTGTGTGTCCTTATGATGAAATGGAAAATGGTGTGTTCATCTAAAACACTGTGAAACACAAGTATGACTGCTAAACACTTCAAGACTTCAAGCTCCAGAGAGTTAAAAACCTCTCAGATCGAGGTTACTTTAAATCTGACTGTGTGTGAATCTGCAGGGAGGCTTTGAATGTTGCCAAACGTCATATTTTCTTTTTTGTCTTGCTGTCTATCGCTGTGGTCAAACCACATATTATTTTATACAGTTCACCATAGAGCAATCGATGTAGGGTACTGACATTCACACAACATACTGTACCTGAAACTAGAGACCATCTTGTGACAGTCTCAACAGCTGCAATACCCATCAGCATGTTGATGTCATGACCTATAGTCAATAGCTATTGCTACATAATTACATTTGTACTCAGAACTTGTGGGGTGGAGCACACCAATGTTTAGACTACTACTTGTGAAAATTAATTATATTAACTATGCACTGCACCATGTACATTTGATTGCAACAAAACATACACACATATACACACAAGATACCAACCATGCAGTAGCGTCTTATCAACATACAAGTCATCAAACTAACAGCGTTTGAGCACAATGAATGACAAATGCTTTTTAAAATTTTGATTTGATTTGTTTTGACAACTGTCACTGGGAACAGCAGCTGGAGAAATAGTACATCTGTTATTTGTTTAACTGGAAGTTCCTCTATTTCTATTCTATGTGGAAAACAGTTTCCTAACCACATCTTAACCACGTTGTATTGTTGCCCTTCATTAAAAAGGGAAGGAAAAAACATGCATCTGCAGTTTCAGCGATGTGAAAGTTTTCATTAAAACTGAGTCATTTCAGTTTCTTTCATTTGTTCCCCGACTTCTAATGTTCAGTTAACCATTATTACAGTACATTAACGAGAGAGTCATTATTTTACACAAAGCTTTCCCCCATCAAACTACATCAGCTGTGTGCATGCTAAACAATGAATTAGTAAAGAAATTATTTGTGCATTTTACCAAATACACAATTAATTGCAATTAAACACAATTAGGAGATTGTATAATGTTGTAGCTTTAATTGTTCCACAGGTACATAATAAGTTATACATAAGAATTAATACTACTACTTATCTGTGTGTGTTGTTATATTTGTTTACTTCTTAGGTGCAGCAAGCTGATATCCTGCCCTCAGAAATGGTGTTCACCATTAAAGAGCCTCCTCAGCTTGGCCATGTGGTCAAGCTGACAAACAGTTCAGACAGCACGGCCTCGCCTGTCCTTGACTACATTCACAGCTTCAGTCAAGAGGACATTGATCTGGGACGCATCCTCTATGTGTCTGCATCCATTCAGGTTTATCATTTATTCTGTCATGATAAATCAAATGTGGCCTTTCATATCTGCACTAGGAGTAAAATCAGACAAAAACGCAACCTCTGACTCTGATGGGTTTAAGGTACAAGGTTCGTTTTTAGTATTTCAATAACTTACTTGGACATCAATTTCTTCCAGGGCAACGATGCCTTTACTGTGGACATCAGTAACGGTTTTACCACAGTGGAGGACTTGGAGATCTCTGTGACCATCGTACCCCGACTCATCCCTATCCAGACCTTCAACTTGACTGTGAGGGAAGGCCTCAGCAGAGCAATTAATGCAGAGACCATAAACATCTCACATCCCTACTACAGCTCAGCAAACATAGACTTTGTTGTGGAGGAGCCGCCTCAGCACGGGGAAATCCGCTACCTCGATGGAGACGAGCTGTCATACTTTACATGGGAAGAGGTATATATATATATACATACTAATATTGCTGCTTTTTCTGCCCCTGTATCTTCATTGTATAAACTTCATCACTTCAAAAACGTCCTAATCAACAATCAAGCAAAGTTTCATTCCTCAGTCTGACACTATACTGCTGTTATTGGCGTATTAAGCTGCTGGCTAATGTGCAAGGGGACTGGCTGTTTGCTGGTGGCTAATGAATGAGCTCAAATCATTCTGTGCACTGTGCTGGTATGTGGTTCTTCAGTTCAATTTGCATGTTGCGTTTTCATTTTGAGCAACAAAAAAACACAAAATTCTAACCCTGGTCTTGAAAAACAAAAACTCCCATCCATCAAGTGCAAAAGAAAAAAAAAATCACTAGTCAGACATGAAGATACATGGACAAGAGGTGGTAGTGGAGCACATCCACATGCCAGAGAAACATGTGGCGTGAAGCAGGCTTTTATAGAGCAGGAGATAAGCTGACTGGAATCAGGTGTGTCTCGTCTGCAGCCACAGGTGAAGCCGGCCACGCCCCCTGTCTCCCATGACTACATCATGGTGACGCAGGGTGTCACCGAGGAACTTTCCTCACTTACCACTGTGTGCTGTTTTGGATTCGATGTGTTGTATGAGACAGGGAGGGGGAGAGAATCTGGGGGCGGCATCAGCAGCACAGTTATCTGGTCTCCCTCCATGTGGTTCAGAGGCCCCAGCTTTAGGAAAAATATTAAAAATGCATGAGTAGCTACCAGTGGAAAAACCTCATGCATTCTAAATGGACCACATGGTTTAGTGGAGCACACATGTCTGGACACAAATATCTTATAGCTTCTACATCGAGCCCCATGCTCTGCCTCCACTCCACGCCGCTGTGCTGAGGCACTGTGGAAAAACTGACGATGCATTTGGACCGCCTGGAGCCAAAATAAACTGGCCCCGTATATTCTTCTAATAATGTGTGAGTGCACACAAACCTCCCGTGCTTTGCTACTGCCAGACCCAGTCATACTATCTCTCAAAGATCCCAGTGTGCAACTTAATCTGGGTTCAGATGTAGCAGTGAATATACTGGTGGGGGGGAGGATATGGAGGTTAACGCTGTCAATGAGAGGAAAAAACAGTTTCTCAGTTTTTCTGCTCCTCTGAGGCTTTTTTAAGGCGTACTCTGTTTTAATTGTTGAAAGCATTGCGTATGACACATACATGGCGTTCATGGACAAGAGGTGGTAGTGGAGCACATCCACATGCCAGAGAAACATGTGCCGTGAAGCAGGCTTTTATAGAGCAGGAGATGAGCTGACTGGAATCAGGTGTGTCTCGTCTGCAGCCACAGGTGAAGCCGGCCACGCCTCCTGTCTCCCATGACTACATCATGGTGACGCAAGGTGTCACCATGAGGAACTTTCCTCACTTACCACTGTGTGCTGTTTTGGATTCGATGTGTTGTATGAGACAGGGAGGGGGAGAGAATCTGGGGGCGGCATCAGCAGCACAGTTATCTGGTCTCCCTCCATGTGGTTCAGAGGCCCCAGCTTTAGGAAAAATATTAAAAATGCATGAGTAGCTACCAGTGGAAAAACCTCATGCATTCTAAATGGACCACATGGTTTAGTGGAGCACACATGTCTGGACACAAATATCTTATAGCTTCTACATCAAGCCCCATGCTCTGCCTCCACTCCACGCCGCTGTGCTGAGGCACTGTGGAAAAACTGACGATGCATTTGGACCGCCTGGAGCCAAAATAAACTGGCCCCATATATTCTTCTAATAATGTGTGAGTGCACACAAACCTCCCGTGCTTTGCTACTGCCAGACCCAGTCATACTATCTCTCAAAGATCCCAGTGTGCAACTTAATCTGGGTTCGGATGTAGCAGTGAATATACTGGTGGGGGGGGGGGGGGGGGGGGGGGGGGGGGGGTATGGAGGTTGACGCTGTCAATGAGAGGAAAAAGCAGTTTCTCAGTTTTTCTGCTCCTCTGAGGCTTTTTTAAGGCTTACTCTGTTTTAATTGTTGAAAGCATTGCGTATGACACATACATGGAGTTCCCAACTGAAGAATACCGTAAATGCCCGAGGCTTCGTCAGCGCTGCATTTGAACTAGACCTTAATTGGTCCAACATAAGCAGAGTGCCTTTCTTTATTGCTCCACAAGTTTAATTCTGTTTTAAGGTGCAGCTGGGAAGCACCCCACCCCCACACCCCTGCCCCCAGGAACTGACTCTGAACTTACTGGAGAGAGATGTAATTAGGTGTAAAAGACAATATTTGGGGTGTTATACACCAAGGTTCTGTAAGCGTACAGTAATAGTGGGGGCTGGTAGCGAGAAAAAGCTATGAGTCATGCAGAATAAGTGCATGAACATTAACAAGAATGTAAAGGACCTCTGTGTGCCATGTGGTCCAGCTGTGTCACATAAGCACTTCATCTGAAATGTATGGTATTCCGCTAACAGCAAAGTTCACTATGTTTTACATGTTGAGCATCAAAGTCACGTACTCGTGCAGCAACATATGCTGCGCCGAGCGGGATCCAAGTTGCAGACGTACAGGGAAATAACAATTTGTTCTAATACACCTTTATTTTAATCAGGTTCACTTCCCCATTAGTTCTTCCATCTGTGCAAACCCATTAAAAGTCCACACAGGCGCCGTTATTTTTCACAAAGTGCAAAATGGGTTTTGGAGCAAAGTGAGCAAACTTATGTGGTTTAATTCACTAGTTTTCCCCAAATCCAGCAGGAATCCATCATAATTTCACAGAAATCACAAATGAGATACTGCGAAATAAATGATGCTGCCAGTATCAAATATTGACACGCATATCAGTCTTTCCCTCAATAAATCTGAAGACCACATGTCCTACAGCCAGCCACTGTTTGTCGTCCCAGCGAGCAGACTGATTGTCTCACTGACTGTCCCTGATCAGAGATGATGAAAGGGGCTGTTATTCCACAGCGATGCCAGTCATATGGTATCCATTTGGCACTTCCTGTTCTCTGAAGCAGGTCCTCACATCCCAACAGCTCACTGACGAAACAGACGAAACTTGCCATTTTGCAAAGGACTCCGACTCTGTAAATTTGTGAAGACGGATTGGGATGGTTCGAGAGATTATGTGATACGGACAGACCCACAGAGCAGAGACACAAGAACACAGGACGCTGGACACTTAGATTTTTCTTCTGTATACAAAGTTTCAACAGCATTGGCTTGTCCAGGCCACAGGTGCTGTTTATCATCCGGCTCATTTGACCCTGGATGACTGATTCCATTGTGCATCTGGTTTCCCTCATGGTTTCATCCCACAGGGGAGATTGTTCTTGTTCATGTGCTGCTGCCTGACTTTAAGAGCTGATTATAGCGTTTGTGTGGCAGCTCTGAAAACATATGTGATTTGCTAGACAAAGCAAAAGATACAGTGTGGACTATAAGTTATAGACCAGCAGCCAAGATGTTTTTTTCCTCCTTAGACATTCTCTAAAATAATCCCTTAAAACATTTGTTTGAAACAGAAAATACACATGAGGACACATGTCTCTATGGACACGCGTCCTCATTGTCTCTAAAGCAGATCGTTCTCTGGATATCGGGGCTAAGAACCGCCGTCACTTTCAGTGTAAACTTAAATTTATTCCATCTTTGAGGCTTGCTTCGACTTTCTCTACTTTCTGATGTCTCTAAGCGTCAACTGGATCCTTTTTGTCTGCCGCAGGTAAAACTTGGACACATCTACTACATGCATGACAGCACCGAGAGCACAGAGGACAGCTTTACACTCTCTGCCTCAGCTTATGAGATTGAGCGCCGGAGCCTCCCTGTCACCATCTCAGTGACTGTCATACCAGTCAACGACGAGCCGCCAAAACTGACACGTAACACGGGCCTGGAGGTAATGTATTGCTCTTTCAGAGTATGCTCTTTCTGAGATGTTACTTTCAGCCTTTCCCCATACACACTTGGTGGTTGGAAATGGTGCCATTGGGGAATACTGTATGTTCCACCTATAGAATGTAGTTTGAGTCTCTCAAACTCTTGATTTTGTGATATTTTCTGATGTTTCCTACCTAATTTAGGTCACATTAGATGTTGACGACCTTCTGTAACCCTTTGACATTATTATATTATTCTAATATTTTAATTAAGAGGTTCAAGGGTAAAAGGGTGTCATTGTATCAGTGTGAGCCCATATAGGAATTATAGTTTTAAGAGGAAATCGGAACTCTGACTGAACACCAGCATTTACTGATCCTTCTCACATTCATACTGGATAGAGTCATCTGCAGGAGCAGCCCACTGTCATGAATCCAATATGCATTAAGAATTAAATTCCCTCTATGCCCCATAAATGCAGAGACTTTCTCTTCAGACGCCGGAGCATACTGACCCTAACAGATGATGCCTCCTGGTGCATCAGTACAGAAGTGGCCTCCACTGCTTTGTTTTCATGACGCACAGTAGCACATGTGTGAATCACTATATTCTCAGCTCACCATCTCCAAATAGTGGAAAATAAGTCATGTAAGTCACAGAACTGTAAGAAGGCAGTGATTCACGACTATGCGTACAGTACATACGTGCAGCCGTATAGCGCTTCAGGATATACAGTATCTGTGTGCATGTTAAATGGATCCCACTTCCTGTAGCTTAAAAAAAAACAAATTTCCTGTAATATCCTAATTATGCAGAAGAATTGCGTATAACACTTGTTACATTACTTATCACAGTGGGATTCTATTAGAATGAATAAATGTGAATTAGTGCGTCACCATGATGTCCTGTAAAGAAACACAATTATTCAGCCATTCAATATTCATTCATATATGTTTGGACTGCTAGCAGACTAATGTGTGTGTGCCGGTGTGTGTGTGTGTGTGTGTGTGTGTGTGTGTGTGTGTGTGTGTGTGTGTGTGCCGGTGTGTGCGGGTGCATGCGTGTGTGTTTCAATAGCCTCCTTGTTTAATTGAATCAGGTGGAGGTTCACGGTGTGTTTGTGACGCGCTGTCAACCTGATTCATGTCAGTCACAAAAGAAAAGTTGTGTAGATCGGTGACGTACGTAGATTCTGCATTCAGAGCTCAGCAGATCAGTGGGGGAAAAAACAGCAGTAATCAGCTCAAAGAACTGGAAACCAACTGTGTCATTCAGCCCTCTCTGCTCTGCCTGCGGCTCTGCGTCTCCGTGGCAACCTGTATTTTTGGAAAACCAAGATGGTTGACGAGACCGCAGCTTTCTGGCACAGTGAGAGCGGCTTCCAGTCCCTGTGCCTCCGATGCTGAGGCCGTAGAACGTAACATAATAATATGTGGAGGTCTAACCCATACACAGCCGGGGCTGGCCCAGCAGCACTTAGATTGATTTAAAGCAGGAAGTGTGTGTGCGAGAGTGTGTGCAGTGACCTCGGCAGCAGATGATCAGACATGATGACTAACATGGCCGTGATCAGGCTCTGCACAAGCTCACCACTGATCCCATTTGACCCAGTCTGCAGGATACAGCTGGTCTCCATTAGCGTTTAGTCTCTGTCTCTGTCTGGCTGCTTCAGCCTGACTCTGGATTGTACTCCCACTGGGTCAGTCTGAATTTCTGACAGTCTGGTTTCATATTCTATCTATCTATCTATCTATCTATCTATCTATCTATCTATCTATCTATCTATCTATCTATCTATCCATCCATCCATCCATCCATCCATCCATCCATCCATCCATCCATCCATCCATCCATCCATCAGCCTCACATTGCTGCAGGCTTATACACCTATTAAAAACACTTTACTTTGTTCTGCTGTATGTGCAAATGGCATCCATCCATCCATCCATCCATCCATCCATCCATCCATCCATCCATCCATCCATCCATCCATCCATCCATCCATCCATCCATCCATCCATCCATCCATCCATCCATCCATCCATCCATCCATCCATCCATCCATCCATCCATCCATCCATCCATCCATCCATCCATCCATCCATCCATCCATCCATCCATCCATCCATCAGCCTCACATTGCTGCACGCTTATACACCTATTAAAAACACTTTACTTTGTTCTGCTGTATGTGCAAATGGCCACTGGGTGACAGTCATTTCGTCATCCATCCCTTAATAAAACACAAAGCACCAGTAGCAGTTCATCTAAATCTCTGATAAATATAATCACATAAGATAAATATAATTGCTGCGGATGAGGAACTGAAATCAAATAGCTCACCACCACTATCTGGTCTGAACACAGCCACCGTCGCCTTCCTTCTTCTTCTTCTTCTTCTTGTTACCCTGTACTTTGTCCAGCTTCACTTCCCCCCTCCCCAGTGCACAATTAGGAGCACTCTAATGTGCCTTGTGCTTAAACCAGCCCAGCTTTCAGATGCCTGGGCAGGAAGGGAATCAGCCCCATACGTCTTACAAAGGTGTTGAGTCATCTGCAAAGTAAGTTGTTTGTCTGTGGTGTCCCCTTCATTACTGCCTCCAAATGAAATATCAGCCTTTGAGCCTGATCAAATTGAATTTGCAGCCTTTCCTTTCAGGCGCTAAATGCATTGATTGTTATATAAACCATATATCTAAAAGGCCATTTTCAGATTACCTACTCCAGACTGTCTGCAGCTACACTGTGTAGTGTGGGATGATGTGGCCATCTAGTGTTAAGTAGTGTGATTGCACTGTTAAGTACAAAACTGGTTACAAAACAGGTGAAGTGATGTGGCCACATCATTAATACGATGACAGCTTTTATTCAAATGTGCAGTTTTACAAAGCAGAGTTTGTTTTTCTGTTTGTGTTTTGTTTCTTGCAGTGATGTGTGGGTGTGCACAGTTGCATCAGTGTCGTGGAACATATGGTGATCATTATCACCCTCATCATGCACATCGCATCCCTCCATAACAATAGACCTGCTTTGCAGTCAGCTGTTAGCTTACACTTCACAGTGGTTGCAGGCTTATCAGGGATCTGCTTCACAACCTGATTCATGAGTCATGGCATTTCACCGCGATGCCTGTCTGAAGTGACCGTAAACAAATGAAACGCTGGCTGAGACCAGCAGATGCTGAACCCCTTGGACTGCAGACATGTCGGTGGAGATATTTCTCATACGTCAAGCTCGTTCCCCGCAGGTTCTCTGACAGCCTCGCCACTGTCCGTGGTAGAAGAGTGACGGTAAATGAACTCTGATCAATTGTCCAGGTGGGTGGCAGTGTTACCAGCTGAGTCATGACTGCATACTGTACCACACCTGGAGCTGTCAGAGGGATCATCAGCCTCTCCTGCCTGATTGTTTCTACAGAGAGGGGGGTGGCGGGGTGCACCAAGCAGCTGTCCTGTTCTTGGTGCACAGGGGGAGGTGGGTACTCTGTCTTATGACAAACAGCTTCACTTCCAACCTCCAGCTTTGGCAGGAAGTTCATTCCCTGCTACCCCTTGGCCAAACTATCAGGCTCATCTATCTGCAGGCCTCAGATGTAAACTGCAGCGTGGAGGCAGAGGCTCTGTAAGACCTCACATCACAGGTTCTCTTGCAGGCATCATCAGAGCAGAGGATGAAACGATTCCCGTTTTGCTGACATGATGCAACCTATTAAAGGCTTGACGTGATGCAGAGCCGTTATTTCTATTGGGTGGTGAGTTACAGTCTTGCTCTGATGTGACACATGAGAAGTTATTTCCTCTGAGGTTTTCCTTTGGACTGAGTGATGGGTCTGTCACTGAGAAGTCATTTTTGTTGGTCTGAAAACCGCGGCTGCTAATGTGCCGTGCTTCCCCGGCTCACTTGTGGTGCATTTTCAAATTCCCGTGAAAAACTGGGAATGTGTTGACATTGTGCCATTTTGTTTTATACTGGTCACAACAGATTTATTAATAATAATAAAAACCTCGAAAATAACTCTTGAGTGTGCGTGTGCTTGTATGTGCCATAAAGCACCAGTGGATTTCTGATAATGGTGGAGTGACACTTGAAGCAATCATACCTGGGACTGAAGCTTCTTCTCTCCTCTTCCTCCAGCTTAAGCATCTGAGCTCTTCATCCTCAGACTTGAGAAGGAAGTAGAGCGAGAGAGAGAGAGAGAGAGAGAGAGAGGGTGAATGACTTTCAAGATCAATACGTACCTCTTACTGCAGGGTACCGTCAGCTCACTCTCCCAACTGATTCCTGCTATTTAAGAAAGTCTTTCTGGGGGTCTCCGGCCCATTTTTTTCAATTAATGCCCCTCTCAGCCAGGCAACCATTAGATGTCCATTAACACCCCTCCACCCGGGGAGAGTCATTCAGCCTGTACCGCTGCGCTCCATCTTCTGATAACAGGAGCGTCTGGACTGCCAAAGAGAAATAATTAACCTTTTAAATTGTTGCCTCGCGGGTGGCTGTTTGTAGCATGGGTTTTGTGGCCTTGTCTTTACACTTAATTTTGCTCTAAGTTTCTTTTTTAATTGAAGTTTCCCTTTATTTTGTCCGTCTGAATTTTAGCTGTGTATTAATGTGTATGTCCACAACATTGATATGTAGCATCACATTATCTCCTTACACACCGCACATACACTAACAATCCTCAGAGAACACAGATTACATTTCTTCAAGCATAACTCAGACTTTAATCTGCTCTCTCTCTCTCTCTCTCTCTCTCTCTCTCCGACTGGCTGTGATGTTTTATAGGTTCTTGCTGGGGAGGAAGCTGATATCACCTCCAGCATGCTGAACACTGAGGATGAGGATACCCCTACGGAGGAACTGGTTTACCAACTTGAGTTGCCAACCAATGGGATGGTGACGCTGAGAGATTTGCCCGAGGAGAGCATCCTGAACTTTACCCAGGCTCAAATAAACAGAGGGGAGATCATCTTCATTCATGAGGGTGAGGTTACCACATAGGTACACCTCTGATTTATACATTAGTATGGGCTGTATGAGTTTTTCCACCCTGTATCTGCTGCCTGAAATACAGTATAGCAACACAGCTTCAAGTGATCAGCTTCCACACAAGCCTCAGTCTCTCTCAGCATAAATCTTTTTTATATACCTGGGCAAGTAATCAATAAGTCAGCAGTGTTGATCAGCAGCTCTATTAAATCACTCTAGATATGCTGCGGACCTGTTGTGTAGAGAGTCTACTCACAAAGTTCATTTCATATTAAGGCCACAAAAATCTAGCAGGTTCAGGTGGATGCGATGAAAACAGATAAATAGAGAATAACAGAATCGTGGAAGCAAACGAGAATGAACTAAATTACACATAACAAGCATCCAAACTCATCTCTTCCTGTAGGTGAGGAGTCTGGTGGTTTTGGTTTCACTGTGACAGATGGAGAGCACACGTCCCCGCTCTACGAATTTGTCATCACAGTCAGGCCTCTCACCATCACCATGGTAACGCAGGACGAGCTCATGGTGTTTCCAGGTAAGATGTCAAAGTCCTCCAGAATTTAAGGCAGCAGTGATGGAAGGATCACCACAGTGATAAGCATATGCTGTCTTTTATCAACGCCTTCCTCTTATTTTGTATCAATATCATTTAAGACATTACATTGGAACATCAGCTGTATATTAATGCACAGCAATGAGCAGAGTCATATTTGTACAGTGTGCACTGTAATGGAACGTTTCTCTTGATCTTATTCAAAACAGATTGTATTATTCCGTTTATGGGAGAAATCATTTGTAAATATATTTACAGGATGACCTTTTCAAGTAACACTGTACAAATGATCCTACTCACATGGCGCTGCTATGCACCATGCAGTGTTCATACTGGTCATTGCAGGTCAAGTTTGAAATAATAAATTAAAACAAAAAAATCACCTCACATGTGATGGTAAAAGAACATCACAACTGGTAATACACAAGTATTAAGAAGTGAGACTGTTTAATGAGCGAGCGTCAGCCACAGGCAATAGCCTCAGTTATTTTCATAATAAATCCTACTTTTATGTCTGACACAGAGAATGAGTTGTCACATTTTTATTTAATGCCTGGATAAAAATTTGGAATGAAACTCTCCATATCAGGACGCTCCTCTGCATGTTAATGTGTGTAAATTACTGGGACCACTAAAGTTGGAGACATTTATGAACTCAACTTATTTTACAAGCTCAGCTATGCTGCCAAGAGACAGGGCCCTTTCTCCAGGATCACCTCAGCATTCAGGACCATGTGTGTGTGTGTGTGTGTGTGTGTGTTTTCACAGGAACGAGGCAGCCCATCACAAGTGCCAATCTGGGGGCTGTAACCAATGCGGATGGAAATGAGATAAGCTACTCACTTGTCCGCCCACCTCGTTTGGGAAGACTGATCCTGGCCAACGACAAGAACCAGTATGAGGAAATTACCCACTTCTCACAAACACAGGTAATTACTTTCTCTCTCCCTCTGCGTGCATGTGTGTGTGTGTGTGTGTCGCTAGATGTGTGTTATTTGGATGTTTCTTGAATTTCCTGTACGACACATTAAACTAATACCCCGTCTTAATGTTAATGTTCTCCATTAACTTTTAAAATTGATAATTACGGAATATAAAAATTACTGATTCAGAACAGTAAAGAAACACATTAAAACAATAAGTCTTGCTGATAAAAAAAAAGGGAACTTTTGTCATAAGATGTGAATCCACACCAGTAAATTCAATCATGATTAATTTTCCCTTTTTCCCAGTAGAATTTCTCTTTTAAGTTTACCATGACTTGTCTTGAGGTGATAGCAGTCTAGTCTGCTGCTGACATACATTCTTCCAGGACTTTTCTGCGACTCAGCAAACACTGGTTGTTCTCACTGGTATGCACTTGCACAGTGTATGGGAGTGGTCATGTGATACAGGTTTTCATATGTGTATTTCTCTATAATGAGGAAAACCATCAGGCCATGAGAAATCATCAGGTGTGCCATGGGAAATTGTCCAATTTCACTTAATAGGTCAAAAAAATCTTTAGTCACTGCAAATGATAGTTTGTGCCTGTGTTATGGCCCAAGGGCCAGGGCTGAAAGTTGCCAGACGCATTGATGACATGTCTGCAGACATTGAAAGTGTTGTTTTGGAAACTTTTTGTAACATTTTCTAACTTTTTTGATTGCTGGTGTGCCATGGGATTTTGTTTAATGTAAAAAAAATGTGCCGTGGCTCAAAAATGTTGAAAAACTCTGCTTTATGTGAAGGTAGTGTGGCCGAGTGGTCTAAGGCGCTGGATTAAGGCTCCAGTCTCTCAGGAGGCGTGGGTTCAAATCCCACCACTGCCAGTTCAGTCTGTAAAATGGTGATGCATGGTCACAACCGCTGTCATAGCAGCATGGTTCTGTGATATGGTGAACTTTTAGCCAACAAAGTTTTGGAGCATCTGAAAAATCTGAGCCCATTTGTTTTTTTTCCATGTCAAAACTATGTCTCCTTTCTTAAACAGTCACAAACTAAGATGCTCGAAGGAGCAGTGCACGTCAGGTTCATTTTATCTTGGCTCTGTTTGCAGAATCACTGAGATTAACAGAAGTTACTGGTTTAGTCTTATTTGAACTACACCCATGCCGTACTGTGACAGCATGATCCTACAGATATACACGATTCCCATTTGCTGGATTTAGAACAGCAGTTGGCAGTAGAGAGCAGAGTGGCGCAGCGGAAGCGTGCTGGGCCCATAACCCAGAGGTCGATGGATCAAAACCATCCTCTGCTATTATGAGGGTACACTGTTTTTAAGCACTTCCTGGCTTTTCCTTTCAGACTCATGGTCCAAAGCTGGATCATTTTTGACATTGTTTGCCACTACACCTTATCCAGCTGCTGACAAGATATATGTTGTGCCTGTTTTTGATTATATTTTTAATGAGTACTATCTTCCGTTTATTCCCTCTATCCATTCACTGCATGTAAAAGTTGTCTTTATTATGACTAACTTACATGGTAGAGACGTAGTGTAAGTGTGGAGTGTTTTTTATTATTATTTTATTATTATTTAAAGACGAACCATAGAGGCAACAGATCAGAAAAAGGCTAATATATATAATAGCTTTTATTATCACCAGTTATCCCTGCTGACTTGAAACTTTAGACTAACATGACACGTTTTACACGTGTACTCTGTACTCCAGTCTGTTTAATGCATGTGTGCTGTATTTTATTCTCTCTACCAGCAGGGGGCCTTGTTGAATATAACATTTTGCCACTCTGACAAAGCCATTGCAGCTGAAGATAGAAAGATAGAAGAAGACCTGACACCTACATGTTTTGGGAAACCTCATCAAGGGTGTAACTCCAGATCTGAAGAAGATAATGAGAGCAACTGTTCTTTCTTTTGTTTTCTTAAAGCAAAGAAGCATTTATACTTATCCATATCCTTGAATTATTCCACCAAACAGCCATAACACATAGGAAAATGCATTTTACTAATGATATAGTTATCATTTAAAAGCTAACGATTAAATAGGTATATCGGTTGACAATGTACATTTGTGCATGCACCGTAGGCCCTGGTTTTGTCTGCTGTGGTGGCTCTGTACCCTCTGTCTCATCTTCTTCCATTCAAGATTATCTAGTCATCGCCATTCCTGACGTCTGAGCATGACTCGATAGGGAGGAGAACAAATTCTTTCTGTGCAAACCGCTTCGTTTCGAGTGTGACAGAAAATCTAAAACTAGGGCTGGGCTGAAAACAAGATTTGATGAGTCGGGCTATTCAGCGGTGTCTTTCGTGTGCATACGCAAACATACTCTCGCACATTTGCGTGTGCGTGTGAGCACAAGAGAGACACAGTGGGAGTTGAGCTTAGGACACAGTGATCTCAGAGAGTGAACGCAGACCATTACATTCCAGGTCTCCAACCAGTATCCCAGCTCAGCTGAGCCAAACCGCTGCTGCAGCCTTTCACTGTGGAACGTACAAACCTCGGAGGGAAAGAGAAAAATTCAATATTTTTTGCAAACAAATATGTTTGTCCTTATCTATGAAATTATTCTGGTTAAAATAAGTTAGAAGTAAGTGACTACAGACACAACATTGTTCTAAAAGTTGAGCTTGTGCGTATTAACAATTTCCGTAGTTCAGCAAAATTGATTTTCAAAATAAATATAATTACTGCTGGTGGAGTATATACTTTTTAAAAAATCCCCCAACAGGGTTTCCTACACGCAACATTAACCTCAAAATATTACCTTCATATTATTTTGGCAAACGGTTACACATTACACATTAAGTGACGTTAACCTGCTGCCAGGTTTGCTGGGCAAAAAATCCCAAGTGGTAATTTGTGTTGTAAGCAAGCATTGATTATCATTGTTTCCCCTGACACACAGCTGGAGTCCGGAGCAGTTTTCTATGAGCACCAGATACCTGAGGAGCCATTCTGGGTGGTGCGGGACTCCATAGAGCTCACCCTGTCGTCTCAACCAGCTCCAGATGTGCGCCACATCCTGCCCATCACCATCACCTACTATGCTGCTCACAGCAACATCTCCACACAGCTGTGGAAGAACAAAGGTAAATTACAGGATGAGAGAGGAACGTGATATTTTCTGACAAAAACATCCACAGACATGCTCCTAATCCCGCAAAGCACCGTTAGCTCAACATTTGTTTTCTACACATCTTGATGCTTTCATCGTTTTTCTCAGTATTTATGTTGATGTTCTATATTTATGTTCTCCCTGCAGCGACCTCTGAATCACTGTTGAATCTTACTTTAAAAAATTGCACATTATTCTGTGGTTAGAATGACATGGGTGTCCATTTCTGATGAATCTGTCGTTATCCTGTAAAATGGCCTCAGTGCTCCTCCATTATTCCTCATTTGAGTTGTTTATAGTGAGAAACTTTCTTCTTAACTACCGTTACTGCCTGAACGGTCCCCATAAACAGATTTATCAGCCCTGCTTCTGTCGCAGCCAAAACAACAAGCACCCTGCTATAGCTGTCTCCCCTAATGTGCCGAGAGCCTTGATCTACTGTGAGGCAGAAATAAACAGAGAAGAAAGACAATCTAAACTGGATAGAAAATGTTTCTGAAAACTGTCTCTTTTTTTGTTTCCACTCAGGTCTTGAAATTGTGCAGGGCCAGAGGAAAACCATTGATGATTCAATTCTTGATGCCTCCAACCTTCTGCCTAGCATACGTGATGCTAACCAAGACAATGTGGATGTAGTTTTTCAGATTAAGCGCTTCCCTTACCATGGTCAAATAAGCCTAGGAGGTCAGGACCTGCCCCGTACTGCACCAACCTTCACGCAGAAAGATGTAGATCAAGGAAAGCTGGAGTATCTCCACGACGACTCAGGGGCCTCTTTTGACAGCTTCTCTTTCCAGGCCCGTCTAAAGTCCGAGGGTCACGGTGTTGCCTCACCTGCTGAGTCTGTGGTCCTTGAGGAAATATTTAACATCTCAATCAAACGACGAGGATCTGACCCACCAGAACTTGTTACTACAGACATGCTGTTGGAGGTACTTCAAGGCTCCATGACCATCTTGACCCGGAAACATCTCAACACTCAAGATGAGGACAGTCCACCAGATGAAGTTCACTTCAAGGTGACCAAAACTCCTAGAAATGGTCGCCTGGTTAATTCAGTCACGAAGGACCCCGTTAATGACTTCACACAAGAGATGGTCAATCGTGGTCAGGTGGGCTTTGACAGTGATGGCAGCCTCAGAGATGGCTTTGTGGAATTCATTGTGTCAGATGGGGAACACCAAACAGAGCCACACACGCTCCACATTGGTGTCCTAGCTCACACCCTGTTTCTTGACAAAGCTCCTGAGATCAAGGTGAAACAAGGTGATGATGAGACCCTGGTGACTGAGGAGATGTTGAAGGCCACTACCCGGGGCCCAGTGGAGGAGGACATCCTTTACAAGATCACAAGTGTTCCTAAGTATGCAGCTGTTATGGTAGATAGGCAGCCTACGTCAGCCTTCACTCAGAAACAGATCAAAGAAGGCAGAGTCAGTGTCCGGTTTGTGAAGTCCACATCACCTCGAGATAGCGTTGCATTTGTGGCCCGCAGTCGAGCTGCTAACGTCTCCTCTGTTCTCAACATCACGGTCCAGCCTCTCGCCAACATTGCCCGGGATCCTCTCTTACCACAAGGTACTCTCGTCCAGCTGGACAGAAAGCTTCTAGATGCAACTCCTCTGGCAAACAAGACCAGAACTTCCCCCACATTCACTGTCATCCAGCAGCCACAGGGAGCTCGTTTTGTGAAGTCTGGCGGGCCTGGAGCAGGTCAGCCAGTGGACACATTCAACCACAGGGACTTGGATGAAGGCCTCATAGCGATGGAAATCCTAAATCGCTCTTCTGGATCACAGGGTGGTGTCAGTCAGGATGAGGCCCGATTCCTGCTCAAAGCCCATGGGGTTCCACCTGCCGAGTGTGTGCTTTCCTTTCAAACAAGCCCCTACAATGCCTCTGGGATCTACCCTGTCACTCTCTTGAGGACCCCCTCAGACACCCAGTTTGCCACTCCAGCTAGCCCCCAATGGAAAGGCAACATGGACTGGCCCCATGGAGATGTTCCCACTACAGCATCCTCTGGCTCTGGCTCCCAAGGGAAGCCACGTGTTTCTCGACGCAGCAACATCTGGTCTATTCTCATCCCAATCCTGGTTATCCTTCTCCTGTTGCTGCTGGCAGCCATCTTGGCCTACTATCTGATCCGAAAAAACAAGACAGGCAAGCACGATGTCCAAACAGCAGCTTCCAAGCCCAAAAACGGAGAAGTGGCAAGCACAGAGACCTTTCGCAAGACTGACCCAGCCAACAACATCCCAATGTCTAACATGGACTCCAAAGACACAGACCCAGAGCTGTTGCAGCACTGTCGGACAACAAACCCGGCCCTGAAAAAGAACCAGTACTGGGTCTGAGACACTTTGAAGTACATTAGTACACAAAGAGGTGGATCCTCATGTTCTCAAATCATTGCTCTCAGTTTTAAAGACCTCAAGCCACAGCAGTTTAAATGAAAGTATTTTTTTGACAAACCATTGGTTATTTTTCCTTCTCTAGACATAACTGTGGACCAATTCTCAGGCAATGAAACACTGAATACATATTGGCAAAGAAAGAGGCAGTCGCTTGTCTTAACAGGTTCATGCCAGGTCTATTTATTTTTAACATTCCTCTTTGTCACAGGGCACAGACAAAGACATAAACATGCCATGTGTTTGCAAAACATGATTTTGAGCGTGCTCTGTCATTGTATTCCATATGATAGCATAAACCAGTATTATTCATTTGAGTGAGTAGGTACAGTAAGTGCTGGTAATTGTTTGATTTTAGTTATTGGTTCGTCAGAAAGCTGATAAGCATGTACATAGGTGATGAGGTAACTAGATTGCTGTATTATAAAGAAGATGACAAGCTGCCTCGAATTGTTTCCTCTTTATTTTTTACTGATGTGTTAAAGATACTGTTGTATGTTGTTTCTCAGGGCTAAATTCAGTTTAATAAACAGTTTGATAGTTTGGGAAATAGCTACACCTGCTCGCCATAAGTTAAAGAGAAGCTCAGTGGGACTCTCATAAATGTCTATTAAATGAGAGGCAACTAGCCAGGAGTAGTGTCAGTCTTCTCATTTCACTGTCACAAGTACGCAAATAAGCTTCTTTCCCCCAAATGTTCATTTATTACCTTCATGTCATCACATGTTCACATTTCAAAAGTAAAAATTTTACATATAAGGCCTTTTTTTTTTAGTTGCAGCAACTTGCACGTGTCTGATTGAATTTAGCTCTGAGTCATGTCATTATTTGTCATATAGTGTGATATTTTCTTTCTGCATGCGTCAAAGTGCTTGCAAATGTTCACTGGACTGGCACAGCACTGACTGCAAAACTACATAGTACATTGCTGGTAGACCACAGGCCATATTTTATTTTGTTAGTGACGGTCTTTAACACATCTGTGTTGGCTGTCCGGCAGGGGGGAGCTCATACTGGGATGTTTCCAGTTTCTAAGTCTGCAATTAGTCATTCATAAATACTGGTTGGTGCTGAGGTGGATAATGAATAAATCCCACTGCTGGTTAGATTTAAAATGAGGACAATGACAGGGTTTGTCTTCAATGTTATTTTTTAATTTGAATCATTCCATATGTAAGCTGAATAAATAGACTGTCAGTGAATTGAAATTACGAGATTTTTTTTTTACTCTTCTGACTTGTTTTGTATATTGAGCAATACTGTAAACGTCTTATCTTTTCACTCGGACCTGCTATGGTTAACCTATCTGATAAATGATATTAAGCTGGAGTAGAAATTGTATGATGACAAATATAGAAAACGTTCTTTGATCCACTAAGGAAAAGACATTTTTTATGATACTTTCAAAGTGTTTAACTAGTTGCTGTATATTTCTTTTCTCATACTCTATACCAATGATACATTCTTTATTAGTCATTCAGAATATACAAGTATTTCTTTGCAGTATTCATGATCTTTTAATTCTATTTTTGTAAGTAGAGATTTTACAGCACAGGGTGCAGAAGGTTTTGTGTTTCAGGAGACTTGTGTGTTTTCACTGCTGTTGTTTGTTGCAAATAGCTGAAAATATCCATAGGCCCTCTCCACATGATAGCAGTGTTAATATTCTGTCGTACTTCGACGAGTCTACTACAAAGTATGAGTGAGTGTGTGTTTCTGTGTTTGTGCCTGTCTCCCTATCTGTCATCTGCTTACTGAAGGTCGAGTTCAATGCATAATTTCATCATCACCCCTCATTTTTCATTATTTATTATTTCTGTCACTCTCCCACACATCAACTCCTACTCACTGCTATCTGTAAACTGCAGGCACTCCGGAAAAAGATGGTAACACAAAGCAGTGTTTAGATCCTGAAATCGGAACATAAATGTGTATTGACGCTGCAGTATGCCTCTGAGCTTGTTCTCAGCACTAATGAAAATAAAATGTTCGTGCAACAAAAATTCATCAGTGTTCATCTGTTTGTGACCTTCACTGAATTTACATATTTTTAGGCTGAACACGCAAAGGGGCTGCTGGAACACATTGTTGTGGTAGTTTCTTTGACACTTGTGTGTAGTGTGTTTACTGTATGTCTGTTTTCAACACTGGAGTGGGTCTTTGTGGTTTGCCTACATTTTTGGAGAAGCTCAATAGCAGCAGTGTTGTTATGCAGTTAGAATACATTATATCATTACAGAACTCTTTTCATTTTGCAGCTAATTTTAATGAGACTCATGTTCTTGTTTTGTCACGACTGAATTGCAGTGATTCATTATATTCCTGCCTCTGCCAAGGGACTGCAGCTCATCTTCACATGCTTATACTCAACCATGATGCTGCCTGCCTTCAAGAAGCATTACCCCCCCAACCCCCCACTGAAATTTGAAATTACATTTCTCCATACAATAATTTAATCAGTGTCTGCTGGGTCTCCCTTATAATGAATATATTTGCGCTCACACATTTGGAATAGTTTCCATCTCACTGTTAGATAACACACATCAATTGATGATTTCTTTTTCTCTTTTTTTGGCCCTCTGCTTTAATATACCTGTTTTAATTACATTTTGCAACACGTTGTAATTTTTCTTCACTAAAATAATATACATAATAAATCACTCACACTTCCATCTTATTTAATCTAATAAGAATCACAATAATAATGATTTTAATTTTATTTCATGAGCGTGCTTTATTTGTTGCTGTCAGTGCATGGCACATTTCTCCTATAATGATACGTAAGTTGTGCTCAGATGCGATGCTAATTTATTTTGCTAAAGGACCAGACTGAGAATAAAACATATTATTTATGGAGGTGGTTGGAATGTGAGCGAAGTGAATACATCTCAAACTTAAACTTATATTAGATGAGACATATAACATGCAGTTTGTTGGGGGGGGGGAACATGCCACTGTCTATGTTTTAATTGCCTATAATCAAACACAGCATGTTGTCTTTCGCAGGTTACTTTTGTCAACATTTTGTTTCCTGACATTTTGTTTCCTGGTGCTCTATGTCCTCTGAACCAGCAGGTGGCAGCAGGGTGTAAGCAGCCATCTGGGTAGCAGTAAACAAGGCTGCCTCCATCCATCATTCTTTCCAGTGACTGGCCTTTGCTTTTAAAGTTCCTTTGCTTTTAAAGTTCCGCTGCAGCTTTTATAAAATGACGGTTATAATCCGCCGCAGCCAGGAAGTGCCAGTGTTACGGTAAGGTCTGAAGTGGGCGTGGTTTGGACTCTTCTTCTCTGATTTTACGTGCCTGCTGAAAATGTGAGCTGGGCGTGATTAGAGAGGGGGCGTGGCCTGTATAGGTTGCAGTTGGCTGCAGCTGGACCCGTCTCACAGTCCCAGCTGTTCCTGCACATGTGTCTGCTTATGTCATGGTGTGTTGTGCTGTGGATGTCAAGTCTCATGTTTGATGTATTAAATCACATAAAGGATGCTGTGCTTTGTTGTGTAACACGAATCCCCTTGCTTATGATGAAAAAAAAAAACAGTGACTCAGCAGAAACAGAAAATGAAGGAAGCTTGTTGATGAGGTGTTAACTGTGAAGTTTCCTCTTGTGCCTCAAACTGAAACATGAACTGACATTAACAGTAATCGGCTGAAGCCAGCACAGGTTCCTTCACATAGTAATAAGTCATTAAAGTGAATACTGAAATGTGGTTCAGTAAATTAGAAATCAAACTGAAAGGGATTGGAGAAGTGGAGCAGGCTTGGTGGGGTTTTTTAATGATGCACAGATGTAATGTAGATTTCTGATCAGCTTTGGACAAAGAGTATCCAGCACAGTGGTGTCATTTCACCACTGATTAAAGAAATGCAAAAGAAAGTCATTGGCTGATGTCGACATCTGCTCTCAACCTCATACATTGATTGGTACTGAAAGGTTAAACATTATAAACAATTAGGGCTTGAAGGGGTGATTGCAGTGCTGTGCGTATCAACTTTGCTGTGAAAAACTGAAACCATGTGGGAACGTGTGCGAGCGGGAAATCATTCCCACCAAATAAATGACTGGACACCTCCCACCGTCCACTCCCACACACACAGTTCGTGTTCGTGCCTGTGTGTTGGAGTTTGATGTTGTTTTGTAACCCCTGGCTCTTGGTAGATCCCAAATTCCTGATTTGGATCAAAAAGTGTTTTTCAAAGCAGGATGGTTTCTTTACGCCTCGGCCCGGTCCGAGCTGCTGAGATGCTGATTGGCAGATGTTATCTCCCAGAGGACCAAGAGGAATGAAAACACACAAGGCAGGAAGGAGGAGACTACGAAGACAAATACTGGAGCTCTCTGTGGGAATAAAGGAGTACGTAGATAAAAGTGTCACAGTTGATCCCCCTCCCCCCCTTTTTTTAACTGCACCACTGAAAGTTTGCAGTTTTTTGGCGTAAGATCATTTTGACTGCAAGAATTATATGAGCTGGTACATACACAAACTTTTTCAATCTAAAATATCTCCAGTAACAAAAGAAAATATTTTAGATCACCTGAGTCACTTTATTGAAGACATCAGCATTTTTCAGCCTTTTCGACTTACAGATTATTGGTTTGCTTGTTAACCTTCAATATATATTATGACCGAGCTGGGTTATGTTGACATTGGCTTTAGTTCAGAGTGAGCCCCAGTACAAAAGACTTGCCTGTTTGCTTTGGACGTCATTCTGCTGCATTATCTGCAGGCTCCATCAGCCCTCGAGATGCACTTTGTGGCACGAGTGGAACAAACAAACTGCAGAACCTGGCCGTGTGTCGGATCATGTTGTTCCCACCTTCCCCTGACATCTCTCACGTCAGTACACAAAGCTGCAAAAAACACTCTCTCTGGTTGAGTGGTGCGTCACAGCTGTCAAATTCAATCCTCAAGTCAGCTTCTCTCACATACATGTGGTCATCTGCTCACTTCCTGTTTGTTCACATTGGGCATCATGGATTTGAGCTGATGGAGTTGTTATATATTTCAGACGAATTTCTTTTCAATTAAACTGGGCAAGCGTTGCCTTGATGTCTCATTATTTCATTATTTACATTTTCTTTTTAAAGGATTTATGTATGTGCCACTGATCTGTTTATTCCAGAACCACTGGCTCTGTGGGAATGAAGTGATTTCATTGAATCAGGGGGAGTTTTCCCAGGAAAGAAGCACATGCGAAAGCTTTGCAGCAGTGACTCACAGCTTGCACTGTTTGACCGGGTTGTGGCTTTTAACCTGAATGTTAGTGCTGTGTGAACTCTTCCTGTGTACTTGTCTGAGCCCAGCTACAATTTTAATGTTCCTAAAACATTTCACTTGTCAAGCTGATCACATGACTGCAAAAATTATATGTAGTCCTTTATAATGTTACCATTAAGGGAAAATATACTTATCTGGCCATAAAAATGTTCTCATTGTGAATTTCCTGAGGTCTGAGCTTTAGCCACAGTGGTATAATGTTTGCATGCAACACCACTAATCAAGAAAACAGATTATGCTGCATCAGTATATTGTTTTGCAGTTTAATGTGATGAGCACAAGTTAAAGTTAAACCATATTTTGTGTGTGCACTGTAAACGTGTTGTGTGAGAGTTGTTCTGAACACACAGCACTCAGCTGTCAGTGTGGAGGTGGGTCTCTGGAGCCATATGGTGGGGTCAGGAGAGCAGTGTCAGCTGCTGGGTCGGGCTGAGAGAGAGAGAGAGAGAGAGAGAGAGAGAGAAAGAGAGAGAGGCCTTTCATTCACTGGGACAAACAGCTGGAAGGGGGAGAGTGTTCTGTGGCTCTGCCTGTTACCCACTGTACAGTCTGTGTGTGTGTGTGTGTGTGTGTGTGTGTGGGTGTGGGTGTGAGTGTGTATGTTTGTGTGTGTGTGTGTGTGTGTGAGATCAGATTTTGTATTTTTTATTATAATTTATTAATCTATGGCTGAAATGATGTCCTCTTCTCATTAATTCACATGTCACAGAGACAATAAACAGATTTGTGTGTTGTAAATAATTAGACAGTCTGAATCGGGTCAGGGCTCCAGGTTTCCATCAAAACATCTCAAAATAGGATTCAACATTGAACAATTATATTCTCCAGCTTAGATATACAGTAAGCATGTTGTTCAATAAATATCTATCTAATCTAACTGAATGTATTATTTATTATTAGAGGAGAGGAAGGGGGGTGAGGATGATAAACAGCATGGCAGAGTTAATGAGGCCTCTCAGGTGTGTTACATTATGACCATGGGGATTAAAGTTGCACGCGAGTCTCCCTATAAACCATTAACTATGTCTCCCGGCGACATTCCACTCGCAGCAGGAGTCTTATACTGTTTCATGAGATTTACGTTAACTCTTTGTGGAGAGGCTCATGCAAAGTTGAAGGAAACTTGCTCACAGAGGCTGTTGGAGTGGATTCAAATCCACAATCACAATAGGGTTAACAGAGCTCTGTGACATCAGTGTTAATCGCTGCAGTTTCTGCCTGTCTGACTGTGGTGTAGAATCCAATTATGTAACCGTCAGTGAATTCTGCTGCTGGAGAGTTAATGCATTTCACACAGTTCATTCCTCAGCTCGCCACAGGTCCCCATGAGAGCAGCACTTTGGCTGAGGGCCGCCTGGACGCCTGCTAGACTCTGAAGTCACACTGCTTATTTCGTTCTGTGGCCTGTGACCGGTGGAGCAGATGATTCCAGCGCTGGACGAGGCCGTCGCCTTCTCCTCCTCTGTGCTCACCCTGCTTTGCTACTCCCACCAGCTGGAACACTATTGTCATGGAAATGTCTGTTGTTGTTCAGTGTGACAGAGAGGGAGAGAGAGGGTGTGTGTGTGTGTCTGTCTGTGTGTGCGCGTGCCTGTATAGTACCCTACAGTGGAATTAGAGAGCCAAGAACAACAAAACATTGATATAATATTGCCTTCCGCTCTTCTTTTCATCCCTCTCTTCTTTTTGACCCCATCTTCCTCCTCTCTCACCGAGAGGACAGGATGGGGCAGGAAATCACCAGGGTGGACCCTTAATGACCTCTCCCTGTAAGCAGTTTGCAATGCGTGTGTGTGTGTGTGTGTGTGTGTGTGTGTGTGTGTCATTCCAGCTGATGGGGTGGAGCGCACCCTCCAGAGTTTATTGTGTCACACTACAGGAAGCAGTGGAACAAACTATATCAGTTTCAAAGTCTTAGCATGAAAAATGAACGATTTTCGGTTCGTCAGAGGAGAATATAAAATTTAAAAAAATATTCTATGTATATTTTATATATATATATAAATATATAAAAACGACTCCACTCTGTGGGTGATGTTCCTCGTGTTGGTGGGCTGGTCTTTTTTGGGTTTGTGATTAAAACGCTCGCCCTATTTATTTTGGAGAATGAAGACGGTACAGTGTAACCTGACCAGAGGAAGTCGTGCTGAAGGTGTATGAGCAGGCTGAGGTGGTGGTCGGACCGGGGTGGGATGGGGGTTCAGCACACGCACACACACACACACACACACACACACACGGTATGCAGGGACTAACTGGGAAGTTATTTTAAAGGGAAACGCTTCTGGAAATTCACTCAGAGCCGTCTGCCTCCACTGCTTTTCATCACCAGTGTAATTATATAGGCCCCGAACAATGTCACACAGTGGACAGGAAAAACAGACTTACAATATGTAGGTCACTTTCTGAAACTATAGCAACTTGTGGAAAGGAACATATGTCAAAGCATGTGTAAGTCACCATTAAAGGTACATGTGAAAACACAGTGATACTTCTTGTAAGAGCTCTCCAGACGTGACAAACACCAGGAATGTGACTTGTTTACTAAGTGCGTGGGTGTGTACACTTCTGGTGGGGAAAGATACAATGGGATCTGGCTAATTAATGGTAATATCTGTTCACAGTTTAGTCTCCGGCGACCCGGGATCGCTTAAAACCGCAGTCAGTGAACGCAGCGTGGGGGGAACAGAGCTGCAGACGCGAGGGGAAAAATGTTGGCGTGTCTCCTCTGCAGAACAACCAGGCTGATTTTTTTTTCCCTTTATCTTTTCCCCTCGCTCCGTGTTTGGGCCCTGACATTTGCACAGCGCTGATTAACAGCATCCGCCTGTTACAACCCTGCGCTGAATGTCACACTCTTATCTGTGCACTGTTTGATATCACCATCTAGGACTTGCATAACCTTACTTTAAATTTCACCTTAAAATGCTACTGGCCATGTTTATGAGTGTAATTATTTTCTGAGTTTATGAGTTGTGGGCTGCTTGCATTTCCTGTTTTTTCACTTTCATGTTTTTGTGCTTTGTTTAAACTTTGTTCAATCCCATCTGACAAAACAGTTTATCGAGGGAAGAGCCTTCTTACTGTTACTTTTATGAAAAGTGGCTGTTTCGCCTGCAACACTGTTCTCTCTCTCAGATGATAACAATCAGGGCTCAGCAATAATGAAAGTAGGGGAAGTGTCTCAATGCCAGAATTGTTCTTTTCATGTGATGGCTGTTTGGACCAGTCAGGTTTCATTCCAACAGTCAGTATATACAATAAAAAAACTGAAATGAAAATGAAACTGTAACCTGACCTGTGCTGTATAACATATGAACAGATCACTAGGAACGGGCATTGTCTTGTTGGAGTGAAACCTTTTAATCACGGCTGTCTGTGTCATTTCTCTACAGTCTAATGTGTTGGCAGCTGCTTTGTCTATTTCCTGGGTTATTCTGTCCCAGAGGAGGAGGGGGTGGGTACAGTTATGTTATTATGTTATGGTGTGAGACAGCCTAACCAAACTGCATGTGGACGAATGGGACTGACATTATAATCACAGACATATTATTCTATTACCCCTCCACACACACAGACACACACCAAAGGCTTTTTATGAATAACATGAAAAGTGACCTGACTTATTTAGATATTTATTTATCAACAAATGGTTGAGACTTTAATCTCAAAACTCATTTTCCGGCCGACAGTCAGTTTTAAACAAGCCATTCCTCCTTATGTCCATACGACATATATTACCTGACGCAATGACATCATCCTTATTGCTGCAATTTTCTTTACACGTGATGTCACACCTTATCCGGTTTAAGATCAACATGCATAACTTCCTGCCACCTGCTATCAATTGACACACAGCGACTCACACATTCACATTGTGCCGGTTCAGTAATTAGAAGGAAAATGTCATGTGGAGGACGGCTGCACGTTTTGTTTATAGTGCTTTTCCTACGACTGCGTCCGTCACAACACCGTGCATTGTGATGTCCTTAGAATTAAAGACATATGGAAACTCTGTATAAACAGCTCCAAAGCTTAGCTGCCGTCCCACCTGAAAAAAAAAAAACAGGAAAAACGGAACCCTCTTAAATGTGTTGTGGCACGCCATGGTATCAGGACAAGGACAGGTGGAATATGATGGCTGCCATTTTGACAAGAAATGCATGTTTACATGTGTACAAAGACTAGTTCCCTACCTGGATGTCTGTCGTACCAGCACAGACATCCCAGTTCAGCCTCTGTGTCTAATGGGTGAGTGCTAACTGTTTTGGGGGTTTGGCCCAGTCGACCACTTCTCTGGATTTACTGCTTCCACTTACTGTCTCTGCTTTTAACCAAGAAACATTCGAGTTACATCTTCCTCTGAGTGTTCTGTTTAATCTCCGCACTAACGCTAACCACAAACAACCAGCGTGCCGACTGTACAGCCACTGGCGGCCAGGAGCAGGCAACACATGCACACAATGACGTTTGTGTATGTGTAGTCTCATACTGTATGTGTGCAATGGTCTGGGCTCTGATCTCGGTGCTGGGTCAATAATAAGAACGGAGAGATGTGTTCAAGGTCACCTGCAGTGTTAAAACGTCAGAGTTCATCAGCAGGACAGAGGGATCAGGGGTCAATGACGGGCGTAGTGGAGAAGGAGAGGGATGGAGTGAGATGGAGGAGAGGGGGCAGCATGTTAATGTTTTTTGTGGCATTCATTTCGCAGAGGAGGAATGTTGTTTACAGGCAGTGGACTGCTCCTCAGGAATGCAGACTGTGCTCAGAGGAAATGGTTGTTGTCTCCAGTGGGAACGTTGTCAGTCTGACAGAGGGGAGAAGGTGGGGGGAAGGGGGGGGGCGACAGGCACCGACTTTACATCCTGATCAACAGGTAGACCAGATACCGTTATCACAGGACAGATACATGTCCAAGCTTCTCAGAGTCTGAATCCGAGCTCAGCTCTGACTGCAATGTTTCCATAATCCTCCAAGAATCATGAAGCGCAGATTCAATCACAGTCTATTTGTTCAAGTCACATCGTGATTTGCTGCCTATTGGAAATTACAAACACTAACAACCATTTAACCCAAGTGGGGCTGCACAGACTTGAGTAACACAGTGTCAGTCCAGTACATAGTCCCATTG